>ML777265.1:782419-829723 GCA_009831015.1 Picea engelmannii | reverse complement strand
AACTCGTTTAACATCTTGTGCAATTTAATTGAGTGATGTCACTTTGAGTCTTGTCGACTGGTTGCTTGAGTGCATGGGTATAGTCTTCATGTTTGTTGTCAGTTAATTCGGTCTTGTAGTGCATTGGATTTGTCTTGGGTTGTTTGTCTAGATATGTGGTTGCACCAGGGTTACTATCACACATATCTCCTTGTGACGACATGATTCTTGATGATGGGATCATTGCGCACCTTGATAGATAGAGGTGAATGATAACCTGGACGAAGTCTTTTCTTTCCGAGGTGGAGGTTGATCGTTGTAATTGTTGTTGTTACTGGGTTGTAACGACTTAAGGCATTGGGTTTTACGTGACGTAGAGGTTCTTAGTCCTAGTTTTCGTAGCCATTGTGTCAAGTTGTTTATTTTTCCCCTTAGATTGTAAGTGTTGTCTTGCTTGTGTCGGGCGGGTAGTTGTTTTTATCTGTATTTTCATTATCTCATGATTCACCCAGTTGCATGATATGCTAGGATTTTGAATCATTGTTGTATGTTTCCTAATCTGTGTGCATTGTGTTTATCGTTAAGTTGTGTGATTTAACTGTTGTCGTCAGTGCCTTCCTGCCTAAAACAAAAAAATTAAAATACAAGTTTTTTCTTTCTTGCGTTGCTCGTAGTCATAACGACGGGGTGATAAACTCTCTCCTATATTTGTGGGACCATTTGATATTATGGAGAAGAAGGGGCTCGTATCCTATCGACTAGACTTGCATGATTCTTTGAGGTGTATACATGATATTTTCACATATTTGTTTTGATACATTATATTAGTGATCCTACACATGTTATTCACATGAGTTCCTTGCAGGTATCTGACGAGGGTGCGCTCACGGCAAAGCCAATCCACACCTTGGACCATTGTATTCAAGGACCACAACATCGAACAGTAGATCAGGTCAAGGTCATGTGGGAGAACCATAGTCCACACTTGACGACCTGGGAAGACGCATATGATATGCGCCAACAGTTTCCATTTTTGTTTGATAGATAGATTTGTGATACTATGATACACTTTTTTTTAGCACTTATATACTGTGAAACTTTGGGACAAATTTTAGACCAAGAGGGGGTGTATGTAACATCCCTCTCTTGCGCACACTGAGTGAACTTATTCTTTTAGGACACTTTCTTGCAAGTGATCCAGATTATTATACTATTGGTTGTTTGATTATGATTATGAGGAATTATGATATGATGGTATGTTATTTTTTTGTATTGACATAGATAGGTGTTGTTGACTTGGTTCTCCTGAGTGTGCAGGACTTTGGACCTCAAGGATGTAGAGGCATCGATGAAACCCCTTGGAATCTGGATCGAGTTAGGGAGTGGACTATTGGGGTTTGATTGTTTTTGATATGACATATGTAAATCTGATTAGATGTTATGGTGATTGATTATTATTGCTAACATGATTTGTTGATGATGTCGGTTGACGATAACTTGTCGAAAAGACTAACATGTGGAGTATAGGGGTCACGCATGACAACCAAAGACTTTCAGGGAGAGGTGTGGGAGTATCCCTGGCACAATCTACTATCACTCTCGTCATGGCTCAAACTGTAGGGTAACGATTACCTAGTTCGAGAAGATCCATGATGCAGTGAGATCAGACTACGATAGTCGCTCACGATGATTCTAAGGGGAACGCAATAAGGCATGGGCCTTATTCCTTAGAGGCCCTTAGTCTCCCACAAGATCACCTAGCAGAGTATTGACTCCAGGGGTTTTTTATCTCTACCAAGTCATTCAACAGGTGACTGACACCCTTGGAGCATGTAGTGCGTCCTAAAGGGCACGTCGTGCAAGGAAAATGGAAAGAGGCGAGTGGCACCCTTGTAGCACATAGTGCTTCCTAAAGGGCATGTCACGAAAGAAAAACAAAAGAAGGTGAGTGGCACCCTTGGAACACCTAGTGCATCCTGAAGGGCCCGTCGTCATTTCAATGGGTAACTGAATAAACCTATTCAGCCTTAAAATGAATGATGTGATAAGTAACATTTAAAGAACAATTTCCCTAATAAAAATCTCACCCAACCTAGTGAAATTAAAATCTAGGTCTAAGTAACACATGTGGTCAAAGATAATAATCATAATTAAACATGTAACAAGAAGGGGGTAAGAAATTCAATTAAATTACTAAAATCAAATTATAAAGGAGGATTAAATTTTTAAATCGGAAATGATTGTTTTGAGTACATACGCTAATTTAATTTTTAATTAAAAAAAGGGGGGGGGGGGTGAAATGGTTGTTTTTCTACACTTGCTAAATTGAGTTTTAGTTAAATAGGGAAAAGAGGGAAACTTAAAAGAAATAGGAAACTAAAGGAAAAACGGGAAACATAGAGAAAAAGTTGAATGTCTGACTTAGTAAGGAATCTTGTCTTGGGAACTTACTATTTTTTAACTCAACTAGGAATTTAGTAATGCGTAAGTCATTTAAAATTGGTAAGGGAATATTGGGACACTAAGGAGCGTTTTTAGGAATTCTTTTAGTTGGGTGAGGGAAATAGGAATAATTAAATAATTAATTAAATTAATTTTCTGGTGGAACTAGGGGATGGGTGACATGTGTACGGGGGAGGTTTTTCCTAATTAATTAAATAAAAAGGGAATTTAATGAAAAATTGGGAATATAATTAGTTGAAATAATCTATAAAAAGGATGGAGGAGGAGGAGTATAGATCTGATCTTTATATGTAACGTTACGCTGTTGAATTTTTGTCTTGACTGAACTTATCTTGTGGGAGTTGGGATACCCAGCTCGGGTAACAAGTGGTAGCTCTACCTTGGGAGGTGAGATTGGTGCTAGTTGTTCTTTTGTATAGTGTGTGTGGCCCCTTTGCAGCTCGGGGGGCTCAGGGGGAAGAAGAGTACCCCTAGAGTTGGTTGGAGGTACTTGTGAGGTCACATCGAGCTACAAGCGAAGGCTGGACGAAGCTCGCACAAGACAAAAACTACTGAGTAGTCACGTTTGGTTAAGGTACATCGGTTTAATTTTTACTTGTAATGAAATTAAATTTACTCATGTCATTTCTCTGTGCTCGGTTTAGGATTTCATTTCCATGTGCTATCTTTCACCTGCTTTCCTACGATATTGTAATTCCCTTGCTTGTTGTTTTCTGAATGGATTTCCATTGGCGAACCCAACTTCTGATTTCAATAACTTATCTATGTGGGTTATATTGATTATTATGAAGAGATTTTGCTTTATCTTTCGCCCTTATCCCTAGGTCATCAGTCCATCCCTAAGAAATCAGCCAAGAACTAAATCGACGATTGTGACTTCGGTGTTTATAGACCTATAGATTATAATGACCTTATTTTTTGTGCATGGATGATGAGCGAAGGATAATTTATTCTGAGATGTCTACCCCTTACGCATCTCTGCGTCTGATTGATTCATGGATGAATGATTGTCCTTGTGCCTTCTTATGATTGAGTATCTCTGCGTATTGTTTATCATTTCTCTCTGAGAACAACTTAATACTCTCTGTATTTTAATATCACCTCTGTGTTTTTGGATGGAATTTTATTCTCTATGATTTTAATGACAGTTCCCAGCTATTTGATTGTTAAAATCTCAACGTTATTAATATGGGAATGACAACATTTTAATTTATATATTGCCTTCATTTTTACACTTGAATAAACATTAAATTTATGACTTGAATAACAACGAAAATTTTACCTTGAATGCTTGTGTTTTCACACTTGAATAAAAATAAATTTATGCCTTGAATAACAACAAAAATTATACTTGAATGCCTGCGTATTTACTTTGTAAATGATAGTGATTTTGTTGAGCAAATGGTGGTGTTTCTACTGTGTAAATGGGGGCATAGTTACTATGTAATGGGTAGCGTTTTTATTGTGCCAATGGAGGGGGTTCTACTGGGTATATGGGATCGTATTTACTGTAATGTGCTACGTTATTATATCAAGAACAACGAATTTCTCTTTGCAGTTTCTTTGACTACAATTTACATATCTTTGATTGCAATTTAATGTGATGCGTTATTATATCCAGGACAACAAATTTATCCTTGCAATTTTATTACGATTTACATATCTTTAATGACTGCAATCTTACTATTCTTCAGCCTGCAAACTATTACCTTATTGACTGCAAGTTACCCTTTTTTTTTTTGCGATTCACCTAGCTCTTTACTCATCCACGAACTACCTGCGTTTTTCGTTTTGAACCCCAAATGCCAGGGAATTTTCATTTTGTGTTACCTGAGTTCTTAATGTCATTAACCCTTACATGTGTTTTTATGAACCTTGAATGCCAACAAATTTCATTATTGTTACACCTGCGTTTTTAACATTTAATTGACAATGGATTTTTACTATCAATTACATTGATTAATATATGACTGCGTTTTAATATATATTGACTACAAGATTAACCATGTGGGGGTAATAAATATCATTGTGGATTGTGTAATAATAAGAATTATGTTCTGGCAATGAATCCCCATTTGATTGTTAGATATTTGAAAATGTTTTATTTAAATGTGTGATAGACACATAATTCTAACATTTTTAGTGATAGCAAATTTAATTATACACAAAGATACGTATCTATACTGCAAATTTCTAAAATATACATTGGAATGATAGCATGGTGATTTACAACTATGTTGACTGTGTCCTCATCCCATTTATATATTTAGGCATATTTTTTTATAGCAAGGTTATGCATGTGTGCGTTTGTTTTGATATATTTGCAATACACACACACACACACACACATATATATGCATGTGTTTCAATATTTTGAGGCCTGCATTTCAAATTATATGATGGCGTGTCAATAGTGTTGACAATGATATACACAACACAATTTTCAATGCTCTATGCCATATATATATATATGATTAACTCTTTTTAGATAGTGAATCATAATGTTAATCCTTGCCATTCCCTTTGCATGGTTAATTATTTTATTGATATCTTTATAATCATCATGGATAGCATTTTCCCATAAAAGCGTAGACAACAACAAATTAAAGTGTGTTAATGTTCTATTACAATGATATGACTGTATTAGTATTGTTGTGTTATTATTGTTGTACATATAATTACAACGATATGAATTTGTTATATATCATTATATCATTAGAGTATTATTATTGTATTATACGACATTGATAGTATAACATATATCATTATTATATAGCATTAAGGGATAGCACCATTTTTTAGGGAAATATCTTTATTGTATATATCCTTAGTGTTAATATCTTATTAGCTCATTTTGTATAGACAATGACTATATAGATCATTAATTTAGACAACAATTATATTTTGGATATGATAGAGACTGTTAATGGAATGAATTATTATTTTGGGACATTGATGTCATCTCTACTAGTTCACTTTTATGGTCACATTTATGATAATATTAACTTTTATAATAGTTCACTACGTCACGCTCGGACATCTTTCTTAACATAAAATGGTTTATGTTTTGATGGCAAGTCCCTTAATAGCTTCCACAATTTAATTGAGTGATTTCACCTTGCATCTTGTCGACCGGTTGCTTGAGTGCATGGATATAGTCTTCATGTTTGTTGTCAGTTAATTCGGTCTCCTAGCGCTTTGGATTTTTCTTGGGTTGTTTGTCTATATATGTGGTTTCACCAGGGTTGTTGTCACGACTATTGTCTTGTGAAGCCATTATTCCTGATGAGCGGATCATTGCGCACCTTTATAGATAGAAGCGAATGATAACCTAGCCAGAGTCTATTCTTTCCAAGGTGGGCATTGATTGTTGTAATTGTTGTTGGCACTGGGTTGTAATGCCTTAAGGCATCAGGTTTTACATGACGTAGAGGTTCCTATTCCTGGTTGTCGTAGCCACTCTGTCGGGTTGTTGAGATTGTCCCTTATCTTGTAGGCATTGTCTTGCTTGTGTCGGGTGGGTAGTCATTTTTATCTGTATTGTGATTATCGCATGATTCACCCAGCGTCATGATGTGCTAGGATGTTGATTCATTTTTGTTTGTTTCCTGATATGCATGAGTTGTGTTTGTTTTCAAGTTGTGTGATTTAATTGTTGTCGACATTTCCTTCTTGCCTAAAAAAAAAAAAAAAAAATTCTCTTGCTTGCGTCGGTCGTAGTCATAATGATGGGGTCGTTACACAATGTTTGGTTTTTGTTATGAAGTATAATAGTGTGAATTCATATCTATCCAAGGTCAAAGTCCTTCAGGTTTGGCCCAATCCCTCTAATACAATATATATAAAGAGTTTCTTAATCCTTGGTGGCATGAATTTCTATAGAAAATTCATTCAAAATTTATGTCAGAACGTTCAACAATTTCATCAACTCTCTAATCAAAATAATTTATCAGGGAATGTCGCAACACCTAAGGGCATTAGAAAATTCAAGGATTCCCTTTGTTGATCTATGCCTTGGTTTAAGCACTCAAGAAATAGTGGCATTACATTGTTGGTAAGGAAACAATCCTTCACACTAACAATCAACCCCTAATATTTATGAACTTTTAATCTAATATTAAAAAGGCATCTTAAATGGGAATCTTATGTTTAAAATTTGCATCCCATTATTAAGTAAAAAAGGGGGCTACTAATAAAGTTGTTGATATGTTGAATATCCCTCCTTCCAAGGTTTTACATATTCTCTATACCTAATAAATATGAATAACTTAGATTATACCAACCACTTCTAGTTGATTTGCTCGTGTCCTCAAGAATCCATATTCCTAAACCTTATTAGCTATTTTCCCACTACTCTTAGTAAACACATTTTAAATATCATTGAACAATATTGATGTGAAAGAATGGTACCCTCTACCAAATATTGATGATCTCATAAATTAGTTGAAAGGAGCCAAATATCTTATAAATGTTGACCCAACTTTTATTTATCAATGAGTACATATGAACCCTTCTAATTATTAGGAAAACATATCAATACCAAATATGGGATCTATGTCAACAATGGAAGTCAATGATAATAAGCTATTGTTATTGTGCCCCACACCAATGTTTGGATCTCTCTATTGACATGCTTGTGTTCATGTGCACTTTTTCTTACAAAAATGGGTGGTGATAGGTGTAAGTCCTAGGAAAAATTGAAAAATAGATTACCCCAACTCATGGCATCCTCCTAGGGAAAGGGTTGTTTCCATAACATGGTATGGAGTTTCTATATTCCTTCAAAGATAAAACATAGTGTAGTGGTTGGTTGGTTGTGTTGGCTAAAAACATTTAGTGAGAAACATTAGTGGTTAGTACTCATGACTTTTTGTATTGCTAATGTTTTAACTACATTGAGTAAGAATCATCAAAGGCATATTTCACCCACATTTGTGTAATGTATAGTGTTATATTTGGATTGAATATTGGTTTATAGAAATAGTTGGTAGGAAGATCATATGTAAGATGTTAATATTTCTCTTGACCTTATTCACCAACATAAATTTCAAGAAACAATGATAAGTAATTTGGGCATATTTTCATTCATTGTTTGGGTTTTTCTATGAGGTATGCTAGTGTGAATGCATATCTAACCAAGGTCAAATTCTTTTAGGTTTGGCCCAATCCCTCTAATACTACATATATAAAGAGTTTATTAATCCTTGGTGGCATGAATATTGGTTTATAGAAATAGTTGGTCAGAAGATCATATGTAAGATGTTAATATTCCTCTTAACCTTATTCACCAACATAAATTCAAGAAACAATGAGAACTCATTTGGGAATACTTTCATTCATTGTTTGGGTTTTCTTATGAAGTATGCTAGTGTGAGTTCATATCTAGCGACGGTCAAAGTCCTTCAGGGTTAGCCCAATCTGTCTAACACTACATATATAAAGAGTTTATTAATCCTTGGTGGCATGAATTTGTATAGAAAATTCAGTCAACATTTCTCTCAAAACTTTCAACCATTTCATCAACTCTCCAATCAAAATAATTTATCATGTAATGTTACAACACCTAAGGGAATTCAACAATTCAAGGATTACCTTTGTTGATCTACGCCTTAGTTTAAGCACTCAAGAAATAGTGAAATTACATTGTTGGTAAGGAAACAATCCTCCACACTAAGCATCAACCCCTTATGTTTATGAACTTTCAATATAAGACTAGAAAGGCATCTTAAATGGGAATATTATTTTTAAAATTTGTTTCCCATTATTAAGTACAAAAGGGGGACTACTAATAAAGTTGTTGATATGTTGAATATACCTCCTTACAAGGTCTTACATATTCCCAATACCTAATTAATTTGAATAGATTGGATTCTACCAACCACTTCTAGTCAATTTCCTCATGTCCTCGAGAATCCATATCCCTAAACCTTATTAGTGATTTTCCCAATACTCTTAGTAAGCATGAATTTATATTTGGTATACGACATAGATGATGAATATAAAGGCTGGGTGTGTGAGTGATATTTGAGTCTAGAAACCATCCCATATCATCAAGTCATGTGAATGGTCTATCCATGTCAAATTCTGGTGCACACAGAAACATTTTGAAAAAATATCAACGTTGTCCCCATTCACAACTCATTGTTTCCCATCATGTACTCTAGCCCTAGTAAATTGTATGTTAATATTTGTTTGCTTTAAAATTTGACTTATAAAATTAAAACGAAATGAGGAAGAGCTCGATCGATATATAGAGTGGGATGTGTGTGCATGATATTTGAGTCTGGAAACTTTCCCATATCATCGAGGCATGTGAACAATATATCCATGTCAAATTTCAGTGCATATATTTCCATGAGGCATAACTCTTTTCCTAGGCCTTTAATTTGGTTGATTTAAAGGGTGTTTCTAGGAATTTAATCAAGAGAAATATATGCAAAATGTCAAGGATTCAATAAAAAGAAAACAAAAATAATAAGAAGATTTTTTTTTGAAAATGTACTTAGAGAATGGAGAGAAAATGTGAAGAAAGATAATGTTGGAAAAATATCCAAAATAAATATGAAGAAAAAACTATTTGGATAGGGATAGAGGACCAATGCATTGTTTAAATAAGGATAATGATGAAATTGTTGAGACCAATTATGAAGCAAAAAAA
The DNA here is from genome assembly GCA_009831015.1 of Picea engelmannii. Classification (NCBI taxonomy): domain Eukaryota; kingdom Viridiplantae; phylum Streptophyta; class Pinopsida; order Pinales; family Pinaceae; genus Picea; species Picea engelmannii. Next base: position 820,623 of record ML777265.1, on the reverse strand, counting down.
AATATTGAAAAAGGCTACTTCTTCTCACTTCAAATAGATTTGCATGTGCATTTTGAAATTAAATGGTCGGTGAAATGTTTTAGCAACACATGGGTCTATAACACCCATTTTATTATTTCATTGAAGAACAACTATTTCATCAAGATGATTTATAAAAAATCTTATTTAATCCATAATTTCAAATAAATTTATAGAATTATCTCTCAACCTCCTCAAACCCATGTTTTGTTTCAAATGATCATGTGCAAGACACTCAAGGAGAAGTGCATATTGTGTGTGTAAATATTTTTTTTTCATATGCAAATGAATTAATTTATATGTAGTCTCATTATTTTGCAATGAAAAGTAAAAATGGTTGCTACTAAATAAAACCTGAATATATACCCCGAAAACACTTGAAAATCATCTAAAGTTCTCCCTACGAAAGGTTTGTCAGTGGTGTCTATTGCGAGAATCTCCACTATGTGGCCATGGTTTCCATGTGAGTGTTAATGAATAGAAATCATGTCGAGATTTCATTAACTAACGACATTTTGTGGGGAAGAGACGAGGCATTTCACATATGTTAAAATATAATGCACATTTCCTCAAAGAACCTATAATAGTACCCGCATTCTTCTTAGAGGAAAAAATTTTCCTTTAAAGTGTCTTTGTTGTGGTTTGAGTTCATGTTCATGGATAATGATTCTTAGATATCAATTTATCGTGTAAGGCCCTTGTTTTCCTCCCTGGATTATGGTCAAGGCTATGAGACCCATCCTCACTATGTAAAAACTCCTAGTCACACCCATATCCCACTTGTATGCCAAAGGTCCAGTTTAAAGGGTTTATATTGTGGTTTAAGGCCTTGATTGTGGAACATTAGATCAATAATATTAATTTAGGGAAAATTCCCTAGATTTCTCCCCCAAACCATGGTATGAGACCCACCTGTCATGCAAAAAAAATTCTAATGGTACCCATATCCCACTCTAAGGATATTGGCATCATATAAAGGGATGTTTTTGTTTTTTGTAGCCTTGTGCATGGTCATTGGTCCCTATAATATTCATCTGGGTCCTATGGGACTCCTCGTCCATTATCAATGACTTTATATCCATCCATATTTTTTAAGGCAGTATAATAGCAACCATATTCCACTTGAAGGATAACTATCCCCTTTATAGGGTCCATGTGGTGGTTTGATGCTCACCCTCGACAAAGACACGTGGTATTTCATGATTATAATAGGTGCAAGTAACTGAATTTTTTCCTTTTCCATTGCAAATGTTTAGGGTGATGGTTTATCTTGCTCATACAAGATTACAAAATTGCATGACTTATTTAATGCTTGAAGTAAGAAACTTAAAGTGTTATTTTTCATGATTTTTTATTTTCCTAATCTTCATGAATTGATATAATAACTATTGAAACCCTAGGGACCTAAAGTGATAGCTCCCTTGAAGTATTCATCCAACTATTTTTCTTAAGTTAATTTTCATCCGCAAACTCTTGTCCCCTGGAGTGACTAGTCTTTTCTCCTCCTAAAGAGAAAGAGGTACCATGTTGGGGTGACAGTGACAGGGATACCTCCATGTCATGTTTTAGTATAGAAAGCCTATAATACCATAATTGTATTCATCTAGTATAACCATGTCAAATTTCAATCCATACAAGTACAAATCGCAAAAATTTTAATGTTGGCCCCATACACATGTCAATTATAAGCAGGGTCAAGTACATGAGCAAGCGCGTCTTATTATTGGATTTTGATAAAATAAAAAAATAATATTTCATTGTCGAATTATGTTTTTGACTCATGTTTGAGTTCGGAAACCCTCCCATACTATCATTGCATGTGTGTTGTCCTAGCATGTCAAATTTTAGTCCATAAAAGCACAAATTGAAAAAATTTCAACATTCGCCCCATTCACATTAATTATTCTATAGGATTTTTGTTTGATTTTGTAATTTATTGTTCAAGTCATGTTTTATTCCAAAAACCCTCTCATACCTTCAATGCATGCATCTAGTCTAACTATGTCACAATTCAGTCCATACAAGCATAAATTGGAAAAATTTCAACATTGGCCCCATTCACATAAATTATTTTATAGACTTCTTGTTTGATTGTGGAATTGAATGTGTGTGTCATGTTTGAGTATGTAAATCCTCCCAGATTGTCATTGTATGCATGTAGTATAACCATGCCAAATTTCATTCCATACAAGAACAAATTGAAAAACTTTCAATGTTGGTCCCATCCACATGTCAATTATAAGCAGGGTGACGTAGATGAGAAGAAACGCCTTATTGTTGTCTTTTGATAGAATAATAAAAGAGTATTTTATTGTATAATTTTTTTTTTGACTCACGCTTGATTCCATAAACCCTCCCATACAATCACTACATGTGTGTTGTCCTGGCATGTCAAATTCCAATCCATAAAAGCACAAATTGAAAAAATTTCAAGATTGGCCCCATTAACATTAATTAATCTATAGGATTGTTGTTTGATTTTATAATTGTTTTTGTGATTTATGTTTGAGTCCAACAAACCTCCCATACCAAAAATGCATGCGTCTAGTCAAACCATGTCAAATTTCAATCCATACACACAGAAATTGGAAACCTTTCAACATTGGCCCCATTCACATTAATTATTCTCTAGGCTTGTTGTTTGATTTATGGAATAAATTGTGTGAGTCATGTTTGAGTATGGAAACCCTCCCATACTGTCATTGCATGTGTCTATTATAACCATGTAAAATTCCAGTCCATATAAGAAAAGATTGAAAAACTTTCAACATTCACCCCATCAACATGTCAGTTATAAGCGAGGTCAAGTACATGAGCAGGCACGCCTTATTGTTGTATTTTGATAGAATAACCAAAGAACATTTTATTTTCAAAGTATTTATTTGACTCATGTTTGAGTCTGAAATTCCTCCCATAGCATCAATGCATGTGTGTTGTCCTAGCATGTCAAATTTCTGTCCATACAAGCACAAATTGAAAACATTTCAACATTGGCCCCATTCACATTAATTATTATATAGGATTGTTCTTTGATTGTGGAATTTATTGTGTGATTCATGTTTGAGTCCAAAAAACATCCCATACCTTCAATGCATGCATCTAGTCTAACCATGTCAAATTTCAGTCCATACAAGCACAAATTGGAAAAATTTCAACATTGGCCCCATTCATATTAATTACTCTATAGACTTGTTGTTTGATTATGGAATTGATTGTGTGAGTCTTGTTTGAGTTTTTAAATCCTACCATACCTTCATTGTATGCGTCTAGTATAACCATGTCAAATTTCAGTCCATACAAGCACAAATTGAAAAATTCCAGTCCATACCTTATTGTTGTATTTTGATAGAAAAATCAAAGAGTATTTGATTGTAATTTTTTTTTTTTGACTCATGATTGATGCTAGAAACCCTCCCATACCATCAATGCATGTGTGTTTTCCTAGCATGTCAAATTTTAGTCCATAAAAGCACAAATTGAAAAAATTTCAACATTGGCCCCATTCACATTAAYTATTATATAGGCTTTTTATTTGATTGTCAATTTTTTTTTGTGAGTCATGTTTGAGTCCAATAACCCTCTCATATGGTCAATACATGCATMTAGTCTAACCATGTAAAATTTTAGTCCATACTCGCACAAATTGGAAAAATTTCAACATTGGCCCCATTCACATTAATTATTCTATAGACTTGTTGTTTGATTTTTTGAATTGATTGTGTGATTCATGTTTGATTMTATAATCCCTCCCATACCATAATTTTATGAATCTATTCTAACCATGTCAAATTTCAATCCATACAAGCAAAAATTGAAAAACTTTCAACATTGGCCCCATCAACATGTCAGTTATAAGCATGGTGAAGTACATGAGCAGAGACACCTTATTGTTGGATTTTGATAGAACAACCAAAGAATATTTTATTTTCAAATTTTTTTTTGGACTCATGTTTGATTCTAGAAACCCCCCCATACTTTAAATGAATGTGCGTTGTCCTAGCATGTCAAATCTCAATCCATATAAGCACAAATTGAAAAAATTCCAACATTGGCCCCATTCACATTAATTATTATATAGGCTTGTTGTTTCATTGTGGAATTGATTGTGTGAGTAATTTTTTAGTCCAAAAATCCTCCCATACCATTAATTCATGCATCTAGCCTAACCATGTAAAATTCCAGTCCTTATAACAAGCACAAATTGGAAACATTTCAACATTGGCCCCATTCACATTAACTATTCTATAGGTTTGTTGTTTGATTGTGGAATTTATTGTGTGAGACATGGTTGAGTCTCAAAACCATCCCATACTTTCATTGTATGTGTCTAGTCTAACCATGTCAAATTTTAGTCCATACAAGAACAAATTGAAAACCTTTCAACGTTGGCCCCATCAACATGTCAGTTATAAGCGGGGTCAACTACATGAGCAGGAGTGCCTTATTGTTGGATTTAGATAGAATAACTAAAGAATATTTGATTTTATAATTTTATTTTTGACTCATTTTTTAGTCTGGAAACCCTCCCATAGCTTCAATTCATGTGTGTTGTGCTAGCATGTCAAATTTCAGTCCATAAAAGCACAAATTGAAAAAAAATCAGCATTGGCCCCATTCACATTAATTATTCTATAGGCTTGTTGTTTGATTGTAGAATTATTTTTGTGAGTCATGTTTGAGTTTGGAAACCCTCCCATACCGTCATTGTATGATTCTAGTCTAACAATGTCAAATTTCAATCTCTACAAACACAAATTGAAAAAACTTTAACGTTGGCCGCATTCACATGTCAGTTATTTTGGGATTTTGATAGAATAACCAAAGAATATTTGATTATTAAATTCTTTTTTTGAGTCATGTTTGAGTCCGAAAACCCTCCCATACCATCAATGCAGGTGTGGTGTCCTAGAATGTCAAATTTTAGTCCATACAAGCACAAATTGAAAGGTAAAATCTAACAAAAAGGATAATTTTTATGACTTCTTTGATGGTTTGGTCTTGTTTCTATTCATGCAGGTTGTGTGTTGAGGAACCATATTTTCATTGTTTTGAACATGATCATCACCTCAACTTCACATAAATTTTCTCAAATTGGCATATAATAAACCCAAATGAGCTTCTCTTGGTTTCGAGAATAATTAATTATGTACTAAACATGGGAAACCACATGAAGGTGGAAGCTCTAATTAACCCCCCACCCCCCCACCCCTCACCTCACTCTCAATTCACCCATACCTAACTTAATGTAATAAATAAAATGTAACACACTACATACAAAAATGACATAAATGTAATTGACAATAATGATGCCATTGACACATGCAATACTTAGCGACATTGATACAACACCATCTCAACATGCATATTTTTATGTTGATTAAAAAATGAACAAAAAGAGGGATTTTTCATCACAAATATGACACACATGCATTGAATATACAATGTACAACCTGAAAGAAAAATGAAGAAAGGCTAATGCAAACTTAAAACTCGTGTCAACCAATTTGTTTACTTTGAAAGAAAAATAGGGTTTATGGTTTACATGATGAATTGATGATGGAAACAAGTGGGTGTGTGAGTGAAATTTGAGTCCAGAAACCATCCCATATCATTAATACATGTGAATATTATATCCATGTCAAATTTTAGTGCATACATAAACAGTTTGAAAACATTTCAATGTTGGCCCCATTCACAAGTCATTGTTGCCCATGTCTAGTCCTAGTACAATGTCTTTTCGTTGTTCCTTTTAAAATTTGTTCCAAACACATGTTCCCACATCTAGTACTGCAAGGAAATGTTATAAAATTGATAGACAATTACTAATTGATATAAATTACACAAGCTTCATTAGATATTTCTTGTCTTTGGTTTTTCCTCTCATCTAAGTACTTGTTTTTTGCATAAATTAAAGACTATTAGTACAAAATCAATAATTAAATATGGAATTTCCTCTACAACCTTATTCTTTCCACCAAACGCATGGGAATAATTGTCATGATGTTGTTTTTATACAACATAGTCAATGAAAATAAAGAGAATGACAATGATGATGGGTATATTGTTGGGAGTTCCATGCAACATGACATTAATCTGAGAATGTTCGAACGAAATGAGGCCATGATCGGATATATAGAGTGGGTGTGTGAGTCATATTTGAGTTTGTAAATTCACATTCCCGCATATTATAGTACTTCAAAGGCATGCAATAATGTTTATAAACATAACTTGATAAATTTCACAAGTGCTTGATCATCAATTATTTGTGGTCTTTTTTTTTTCTCTTATCTAAGTACTTTTTGGTACAATATTTTAGATATATTTTAGTACGTAATCATTGTTTAAATAGGAAATAGCATCTAACACCTTCTTCTTGCCACATAACTCATGGTACAAAGTCCCATGTTGTCAAACAGTTTCAACGAAGATTCTATAGAAATGAAAAACACGTTCATCGAAACTTCGTTGATGGAATACTATGACAACAATGATGAAATCTACGATCATGATGGTATAAAAATGAATGAGATTCTCTTATTTTCAAGAATAATTTATCCTCTACTGAACAAGGAAAACCACGTGAAGGTGGAATCTCATGTGGCCCCTACCCTCCCCCTCACATCACTCTCACTTCCCCAATACCCAATCTATAAAATAGAAAATAATCAAAAGAAACATAGTAATATTCATGCATAGAAACTACCAAAACAAAAATTAATGAAGGTAAAATAGATTATATGTTTATAAATGATATTTTTAGTTTACCACATACTCTAGTATATTGGAGACTATTTTTAGGTTGCACATAATAATTAAAAAACATGTAACGTGTGATATAAAAGCGTCGCATAAAACTTAAAAACATGTAATTAACCCATGACATAAGTAAATTATTTTAAGATAATAATTCATACAAATTAAAATATATAGTCACGTATATGATCCAACTCAACAGTTGTATCATCCTTATTATGTATCTTCTTCTTCATCGAACTTGACATATGTATCATCATCCGGTCCCGAAATGTTGCTGAAAGGATTGATGATATCATCATCGTCATAAATGTCATTTTCGAGCATATTTTCATCGACATCATCATCAAGAACTGCATTGTCTCGTATGCCTGAATCATGAAATTCTTTGTCTTCTTCATCAACCCTTCATGATTTTATGGATCTGTCTGATCTGGTGAATCATCTTCTTCTTCAATATCATCTTCTTCATGTACATGAGTATACTTAACTGGCCTTCCTCTTGGATCATATCTAATGAAAAAATGACCAATCCCTCTCACTTGGAACATTTGAGTAAAAGACATGTTCACATTGTCTTGGAAAAACATAGTGATCATGTCGTCTTTCAAACACCATTGTTTTAATCATCGTAAATCTATGGGCATGATGAATAACATATTTTTCCTCATCGCGTTCATGCATTCATAACGTATACCATTTGACGTCGAATACAACTAATTTTATGGAATTAAACTCACACTCAGGTATATCATTCAAATACCCATAGTATCTATTTTGATATTCTCAAGGATGTTTTTCACTCCTAGAGGAAACATTAGTGACTTGTAATACTACAGTTATCCCACTATAAAAAAAAAATCCTATATTCATCCAACTGTTTGATGCAAAATTTATGACCATTGCACCACATAGCCTTGTGGTGTTTCAATTGCAATATGCTAGATATGTAAAAGATGCATTGTCAATTAATAAATTAGCATATTTATATAACTTGGAAAGTATTTGAAAAATACAGTACACATGTAGTCACATTAATATAATATAAAATAACTAAATAAAATGGGTGAATTTTCTTTCCTATCCATCTTTCAAACCAAATGCTAAAACAATTTCCCTTTGTGGTACATTGGAATCTCTGTTAGGAAGAGTTTCTCTAACTAATTAAGACAGTCGTTGCCATGATAACCTATCACCATGATGTTTTTTACATATTTCAATCCATACATTCATCAAGTCAAAATTGTTTGCAATGTATAAATGCAGTGCATCCGAATCTTGAGCAACTGAATGAAAAAATAACAATTCACCAATATTAAATATTAATTAGAACCATGGTAAATATTAATAATTGATGAAATAATGGGGTGGCATGAGCGGTAGGGGTAATCATCTGCCCACGAGGAAACTTAGTGTTATCTTACCACTGGAACTTGGGCTTAGCAACGAACAATCAAGTTGAAGCCTACGCTCTATATCAAGGGCTCCTCCTCGTCAAAAACAAAGGTATACATGTCATTTCAGTGATTGGAGATTCCAATACAATCGTAAGGACGGCTCTCAAAGGAACCCAATCCTCAAATCTATTTCTAAGAGTTATCCTACAAAGAATTGCGACGACCAAAAGATTTCATAGCATACAATTCTTTCATGTACTCTGAAGTAACAACCAACTAGAAGATGCACAAGCAAATCAAGAAATTGGTTTAGAGCAAGGCACTCTAGTGGTAAATGGAATCTCCCACAGCTCAGTAATTCCATGAAATCAAGTAACCACTGAGACAACACTCAGGGTCGTCAGCTCAAAATTTGGAACACGGTGGCAGACGCCTCCCAACCTAAAGAGATTTCATCACTTCCCACCCCTTGTTCTTAGAGTGGGGACGTCACCTCCTCCCGTCCACCCCTCACGCCCACCACTCCATCTCCCTCCTCACTACATGCGCCCCCCCCTCCACCTGTCCCCTCCACTCCCCTAACACGAGTCCCCTTCCCATGCCCCCTCTCACCTTTCGTCCTCCCTACTCACTCTCACTGTCCTTTTTTATGTCCCCCCTTCATGCGAGAACTTCCTTATTTCACCCGCCCCTATCTAGCTCACGATCGTCGACCTCCCTTCCTATCTTTAGTTCACGTTCGAAGTCTCATCGTTGTACCCATAAGAGCTCCTAAGCATGGGAAGGATCTCTGCAGTAAGAAATTAAGGCGTATGATGGCGTTCAAATGGTACAGGGATTTAATTTCAAGAGAGGTGGAGGATAATGGAATCAGAGGCAATCATAACTCAAAAGTATGGAAATCAGTGGGGAATCAATTAAATCCCATGAATCATTCGAACATGAGAGATTATGTCACAGTTGAATTGGCACATAGACTCAAAAAATGCACTATAGAGAGGAGCAACACAGTTAGAATTCCCGGAGAGCGCACAGGTCGACATAGCAGCAGGATCAACACTGAGGAAACACCTGGGGATCACGTTGGTGGACAAAATAGCTGGTGGAACACAAGAAGCACAACAAATATGAACAGACAAAATTCAAAAATGGTCACAATCAAGGAGAATGAAGAGGTTGTAAATGCAGTCCAAACACTGCAAGTTCAGCTCCAGGCCCTTTCCACTCAGGTACTCTCCATTACAAAAATTACTATACACAACAGGACTGAGCAGCAGAGGACTAAAGATGAATGTGAAGCTCTTAGGCAACAAATTGAGGAGCTGAAATTCATATCTGGGTCGGTTTCTCCTGTCACGACTCGCTCAGACGATGCCTCCTCTCCAGGACAACACCCATATCTGGACCTCAACCTCTGGCCTCCAGCAGAGGCAGAACAACACGCACAAGGCCACACTAGAAAGTAATTATATGAAATGCTTTTTTGAGCTATATCTAGGTACTTTTTGTAAGGTGTTCACCAACTCTGCACCTTCAGGATTTAGTAGAATAAATAGCACCACCTCTATTCTCCATATACAAATTGGAGAACATAGGTGGGAGCACTCTGTTAGCAACAAATTTTGTAAACCAAAATGTACACGATGCCTGCGTTTTTCACAGAATTTTAATATATAATTTTCCCAGTTACTGTTAAAAAAAAATTTGATGAAATAAAAGATATTAATATATTAATGGGTATGATCATATACACAAAAAACAAAAAAATATATGTATTAATATAAATATCCACAACTATTAATATATTACCTCTCATTTTTTTCATTCTACCTTTCCCCAATAGGTGTTCTTGATCTTCAAATGTTTTTGATGGAGTTCACATCCCAAATGTGATCCACTGCATGCATAGTTGGCACTGCTAATTTATAAATATACTGAATAATATACACCATTTATTCATATACGATATATCCCTCTACCATATAACCCTCGGGACGTGCTCTTTGTTTAACGAAAGACTTCAATGATTTCAAGTGCTGGCCTTGTGTGTACAGATCCACACATTTCAATCTCCTCAACTTGGTGTATGAGGTAGTGTTCTTGTGCATTGAAAAATGTTGGAGGTATATAATTTTTCATTTCACACATTAGCCATGGAATTTCTCTCTTCCAATACTTTATATCATCTTCATGGATTTCTTTCAATGAAAACCATCTACATGAGATAATGAAACAAGAAAATAGCATGTTTCAACATAACATAATATATATTACATTACAAGTAAAACACATGGCATTAAGTGCAACAACAAATTGAACGATCATTTTTCATATAAATAAAAACTACTTACCTCATGTATATTCCAAGATCATATATAACTTGTTTGACATTCAAGTTCTCAAAGTTGTTTAGGAGAGATAGCGTTAGAACATACTGTAACAAAAAACCTGAATCATTATTTGTTTCTACCAAAGTAGACAAAACAAAATAAAATACTTAAAAGATGTATAAGGACAATATATAAATATGTATACCAAAATTATTACCTTAATGAAGGTATGCCAATCATGTGTTTTTACCCCACCAAATTAACCTTTCTTCGCTAAGATATTATTTTTGTTTGAAGCAAAACCTGTGGGAAATTTAATTATTTGAATGACCTCCTTTACATAATTTCTTTGTTGCTCTTTTAATAACCATGGAAGGTTGTTTCGGTCTCCATATTTATTTGATCGGATCACACTTCACATTGCATGATTGACTTCTTGAATGCCAGCACAAATTTTGACAATTGTTTCTTTATCCTTCCTACCATCTATAATCTTCCATAGCCTTTCTATAACATTCTTCCCAATATGCATTATATAAAACAAATGAGCTATTTTTGTCTCCCCGTAGTAGGGATGCCTCATGAATTGAGTGAAATAAAATTTCATTCCTCGTTGAAGCCCATTATTAATATCTTCATGATAGTGGCCTTGATGAATCATAAAATAAATCACAACAATAATTATCAAATACGGTAAAATAAATTCAATGATTAAAATAAAAATTCAAGACATTACATATACGATACATAAATAAATTTTGTACCTTGATGATTTTTATTATATTCCAACCTCAATAGGTGAGGTGTCATTCTTTGTGGTTTTAAACCAGTCCCTTCTTTCCCATTGAAAATATGTTTTTCAGTAGTATGATACCTATGGTTCTTAGGGAGGAGGTGCCTATACTCATAAAACACCACCTTTCCTAAAAAATTTGAATGATGATACTTCATCTTAGGACCACAAACTGGAGAAGAAAATTTACCCTTTGTTTGAAGACCCGCAACAGATGGATTAATGTCAATTATTTTATGAGATTATTTTAAAATTAAGCATGCATGATATATTTAAAAAAACATAGTATTAAAGATAAATAAAATTCTACATACCACAAAAATGTGTTAGCCCCGGGGTATCATGAATTGTCAATAAAAGTATTCCACATAATTTAAATTTATTCTCCCCGATTGGCTTATAGATGCCATCACATAACTTTAGTAGCTCATCGATAAGAGGCTTGATATATACATTCATATATTTAACTTGGTACTTACCTAATTGTTTGAAATTACACATAATTACTACCATGATATGTATATATAACTAAATAAATAAACAAAATATATTATGAAAAAAATGAAACAAATGAAAATTTTACATTCAAAAAATTAATGTAAACAAATACCTAGAAGAATCATTGTCAAAATTATGTACTCCCTCTTTATTGACATCCAAGAAGGAATTTTATTGTTGATAACAAAAATATGCCACAATAAATAAATAGACCTAATCTCTCTGAATGGATTAACACCGTCAACTTCCAATGAAAGCCTAACATTACGAGGTTCATCCTTGAAATATGCCTATTTTTCCTCAATTTCCCTAAATGCATAACCATCGACAAGAATTCAAAGAACACCATATCTTATTCTATTACATGCATGGTAATCCATAAATTGTCCTATTCTTTCACACCTGAAAAATCGCTGCAAACATGGAATTATGGGAATATGATGAAGAACCTTTTGAGGCACCCTTTTTGTTAGTTGATCAGTTAAATATATACTGATAAGACATTGTAGGAATTCTATTTTTGAAGGATGTTGTCCATACTATATAATATGATCATTAGGACATGCATCTATAGTTTGACAATCCATTCCATTGTCTTTCATAATGACATACAAATCTTGATATGTGCGAGCTAAAATATTTGGCGATGTTAACAAAAAATCACCTAACAATCTACACCATAACAAATAACCAGTTAATGTAAATAATATTAATCGTAAAAATTGCATTCTTACTTTACACATTAATTAAAACTTAAAAAAATAGAAAAAAATTGACATTTATGTATACGAGATGTGTAGCATCCCACTCTTGCATGCACTGAGCGAACTTATTCTTTGAGGACACTTGCTTGCAAGTGATCCAGATTATTATACTATTGGTCGTTTGATTATGATTATGAGGCATTATGGATATGATGATATGTTATTTTGTTGTATTGATGTAGACATGTGCTATTGACTCAGTTCTCCTGAGTGTGTAGGAATTTGGACCTCGAGGATGCAAAGGCATCGATGAAACCCCTTGGACTCTAGATCGAGTCAGGGAGTGGACTATTAGGGTTTTATTGTTGTCGATATGACATATGTACATCTGATTAGATATTATGGTTATTTATTATTATTACTGACATGATTCGTTGATGGATGCAGGTTGACGATAGCTTGCCGACCAGACTCACATCTGGAGTAGAGGGGTCACGGAGGACAACGAGAGACCTGAGGGAGAGGTGTGGACAACAGTACTGCCACAACCAACTAGCACTCTCACGATGGCTCGAACTGTAGGTTAGCAATTACCTAGTTCGAGGAGACCCACAATGTCGTGAGGGAAAACTGTGACACTCTCTCATAATGATTCTAAGGGGCACACAATAAGGCAGGGGCCTTATACTTTAGAGGCCATTAGTCTCCAACAACATCACCTGGCGAAGTATTGACTCCAGGGTTTTTTTTATGTCTAAGAAGTCATTCAAGAGGTGAGTGATACCATTGGAGCACGTAGTGCATCCTGAAGGGCACGTCGAGCAAGGAAAAAAGAAAGAGGCGAGTGGCACCCTTCGAGCACATAGTGTGTCCTGAAGGGCACGTCACATAAGGAAAACATAAAGAGGAAAATGACACCCTTGGAGAACCTAGTGTGTACTAAAGGGCACATCGTGATTTTAACTGGTAAAGTGAATAAACCTAATGGGCCTTAAAATGAATGATGTGATAAGTAAGATTTAAAAATAATTTCCCTAATAAAAATGTCGGCCAACCTAGTGAAATTAAAATCTAGGTCTAAGTAACACATGTGGTCAACAATAATAATCATAATTAAACATGTAACAAGAAGGGGGTAAAAAATTCAATTAATTTATTAAAATCAAATTATAATGGGGGATTAAAATTTTAAAAGGGAAATGATTGTTTTATCTACATCTGCTAATTAAATTTTTAATTAAAAAGAAAAAGGGGTAGAAGGTTGTTTTTATAGACTTGCTAAATTGAGTTTTAGATAAAAAGGGAAAAGAGTGAAACTTAAAAGAAATAGGAAACTAAAGGAAAAAGGGGAAACATAAAGAAGAGCAGAAACATAAAGAAAAAGATGATTGTCTAACTTAGTAAGGAATCTTGCCTTGGGAACTTGCTATTTTTGAGCTATACTAAGAATTTAGTAACGCGTAAGTCATTTAAGATTTTTAAGAGAATATTGGGACACCAAGGATCATTTTTAGGAATGTTTTTAGGTGGGTGAGGGAAATAGGAATAATTAATTAATTAATAAAATTGAATATGTGGTGCAACTAGGGGATGGTTGACATGTGTACGGGGGAGGTTTTTCCTAATTAATTCAATGAAAAGGGAATTTAATGAGAATTTGAGAAAATAATTACTTTAAAAACTCTATAAAAAGGATGGAAGAAGAGGAGTATGGATCTCATCTTTATGCATAACGTTACGATGCTGAATTTTTGTCTTGCCTGAACTTATCTTATGGTAGTTGGGATACCCATCTTGGGTAACGAGTGGTATCTAGACCTTGAGAGGTGATTTGGGTGCTAGTGGTTTTCTGGTATTGTTTGTGTGGCCCCTTTATGGCTCAGGGGGCTCAGGGGGAAGAAGAGTACCCCTAGCGTTGGATAGGAGGTATCGATGAGGTCACATCGGTTGGCAAGCCAAAGCTAGATGGAGCACGCGTGGGACATAAACTATGGAGCATTCAACTTTGGCTAAGTTATGGCGGTTTAAATTGTTACTTGCAATGAATTTAAATTTACACATGTTATTTCTATGTGCTCGGTTTAATATTTCATTTCCATGCGCTATCTTCCACCTACTTTGCTACACTATTGTAATCACCTTGCTTGTTGTTTTTTGAATGGATTTCCTTTGGCTGACCCAACTTCTGATTTCATTGACTTATCTGTGTGGTTTTTATTGATTATTATGAAGATTTTGTGTTTTATCTTCACCCATTATCCCTATGTCATCAGTCCATGCCTAAGCACTCAGCCAAGAGATGAATCAACGGTCATCACTTCGGTGTTTAAAGACCTATAGATTCTAATGCCCTACTTTTATGTGCATGGATGATGAGCAAAGAATAATTTATCCCAACTATCTATTCCTTACTTATCTCTGCGTTTTTCTCTCCTGATTAATCCCATATCTTTGCGCCTTCTTGTTCTGAGTAAATCTGTGTTTTGTTGATTATCTCTGCGCTTTGTCTATGTGATTTCTTGGCATATTACCCAGTGCTTGAATGTTAAACCTCTGCATTTTTGTTATTTAATTAACCTCTACTTATTGTTATTTATTTCTCCCGGCGATGAGATTAATACTCTCTGCATTTTAATACCACCTCTGCTTTTTGGTTTATTTATTTCACCTAGCGACACGCCCTAATAATCTCAGAGTTTTTAATGATCACCTCTGCGTTTTTTTTACTGTGTAATGGTGGTGTATTTACTCATGTAATGGTGGCATTTTTTTTACTTGTGAATTGGTGGCGATTTTACTTGTTAATGGTCGCTTTTGGTGACTGTGTAATGGTTAGACACAGGCTCATTTCTAGGAAGCGATATTTAATTGGTATACAATTATTTTATTGTACAAACAATGATTACTTTACTTTACTTTATTGTATAGACAACTATTACTTTACTTTATTGTATAGACAGTTATTTTACTATATAGACAACGATTACTTTACTTTACTATATAGACAGTTATTTTATATCTGCGTATTACTTTGTACAACTATTACTTTGTATAGGTAATATCTAGACCACAAATTTTGTATTAATTACACATAGATTTTAGTAACCGTTAGACAACGAATTTGTGATATAGAGATGATGATTTCTGGTAATGTGGCAACTAGTTTTGGTAATACTTACACAGAGATTTTTCATAGATTTTAGATGACCAATTTCATAATGTATGACAACAATTTAATAGTGGACTGTGTTTTTAATTTATTGACTGCAATTATCATATTTTTAAACTCAACGATTTTCCTTTATTTAACTCAACATTTATCATTTTTTCTCTGTGAAATTCCTTTTAATAGAATTCAAAATGGTTGTTAGATGGCGATATCAATAGTTTAATCAAGAGACTTGCCCTTAGATTTATCATAGAACTTTCCTCTGTGATTTTGCTGGGAAGAGATAAATTTTGTAGAGCTTCAATTTTCGTTGTTAAAACGCAATTACACAATGATTTTATCCATACTCATGGATCTGATTAGACAATTTATTTTTACTACTTTGAATTGAATAGCATTGATTATAGCAATTTGAATTTGTGAGTACAACGACTAGCATTGAACCTCAACTAAAGAAAGTAAAGAAAATAGCATTGATTTAGTGAATTTACGATTTCATTAACAACATTTTATATTGACAGCGAATATATGACCCGCAACGAGTTTAATATTAATGAAGGACAGAGATCTATCATCTATATTTATACGAACATCATTTTATATTGGCAGTGGATATATGTCTTACAACGATTTTAATATGAATGAATGACAAACAACTATATTCTATATTTACACAGACGGCGTTTTTATATATTTACTCAGACAACATTTATCAGTCGGACACCGGTTATAGTCTTCAATGCTCGACTCAACCCAGATGATAAGAATCTTTTAGTGTTGTCAATTTCATTCTCCATTTGAAAAGTTATTAATAAAATTTGTTCAGTTGTGATAAGGTGAGTGGGATAAAATTTAAGTATTCTCTCCCTTCCAACTGAAAGGAAATAACGAAATCGGGAAGTAATCACCAATTTGGGGTGTAGGTGTCAGTCCCACAATGAGCAGGCAAGACGCACAGCAGAGGCTCAAACACTTCTCTACCTATCACTGCCCAATACAAATTTATAAAAATGTTCTTCGTGTAAACTAGAAGGCCGATAATCTTAACATGATTTTTATTTGGGCAACCCATTGTCATCATACAACCGGCATTCAAAATACTTCCATACGCCTGCATTACCACCGCCTTGTGTCCAAACGTCTTCTCAGATATATAGTGGCATTTATGAATGATGCGAGTACACGCGAATTTAGGGTTCCAGTCAGATATCAAGAGGAGGTGACGTCAGAGATCACAACGATTACAGTCTGCCCCATCTTCTATGATGTTGCTTGGAATTATTTCCCTTTAGAGGTACCCAATGTGATCTCGATGACCCTTTTTAGACAGGCTGTTTTTTTGTGAACAAAAATATTTTGCACCATGGCTAAGTCCAGTGAATTCGTTGCTCAACCTTGAATTCTTCTTTTAGTCTGAGCTAGCTTTATGTCTAGTTCACTTTCCCCGCCAATGAGATTTAGGTTTTTAGTACCTGCATATTTTTTAAATAATGTAGAAGTAATTTTAGCTTGATCACACTTTTAGAGTTTCCTTTTTATTTTTAAATGCAACCAATTCTTACTATATTAAATGGATTATGTGATCTTTTTACGTAACTTGTATTTGATTTACTTGGAAGATAACATAGGACAGTAGATTCTAATAGTACACCTTGAAGGTTTGATGGATGGTCTTTGTTGAATGTTTCTTAAGTGGCTGCGTCCATCAATTGTTTTAGGATAGGTATGATGGACTTATCAAATGTGTCATAGGTATTAATGACACCACTAATTAAGTGAATATGGGATTTTTTAGAAGTTTGTTTAACTTGCGCCATGAAATTATAGTTAGGAGTACTCGTGCACTTGATTTAATGTTGTTATAATTGATGAATAACCTTGCGCCTTTACTTAAGTTGACATGAGAATGTTATAGAATTGTTTACTCTTGTGCACAACAGATATTTAAATGTTACTGTATGATTGATAACAGTGATGATTACCCTTGTGTCAGGCTTAATTGATGTTTATGAATGATGGATTGGCGAATTGGATGATCATGTTCATGTTATTTTTCCTTTTGCAAAATAAAAAAATTTAACGTGTATGCTCTGGCATTTCTTAGACATAATGGAGGGTCATTACATATGGTATCAGAGGGGGTTCAACTCTGCGACTATGGACCACCATGCTTTCCACTCCAGTAAACCCTTGAGCATAACCTAGCGCTAACTAAAAAAAAAAAAAACTTTAATGTGCCCTTGTGGTGACCTCGATTAGAGGACTCCAGAGAGTTTCACAACGTGGTGCTATGAAGGAGGTGCGATGCCTCGAGAAGTTCCTGTGACCTCAGATTCTAACCCCTAAGGGGAGGAACAAGTCATTGGGTTGGATTCGATTGTTGTAAGGGATGGAGATGGTCTGACAAGGTCCTTCCATAGATTGTCTGAGGCCTTGATTCCCATATATGCTAAGATGAGGCGAGGGAACTTGTACCCCTAAGGGTCCACAATGTGCCGAGATGATACCATTAATATTTACCACAAACTCGAGAAGGTTAATTTTCCCTAGTTCTTGGGTGCCTTGGACGGTGGAGTCGTCAAGGCATGGTTGGATGATATGGCGAGATGCCTGCACTTAGCGACTAAAACTCAAACATGAAGGTCTACACAATAGTCTTTCAATTAAAAGGGAGAACTCTTCTATGGTGGAAGACACTCCAGCCACAATTGAACATGGTCGTCAAAGACGTGTCATGGAAAATGTTCGAGGAACGGTTCTAGGAGAAGTATCTTTTTGAGTAATTCATTGAGCGTCAGCTCAACGAGTTCAACGCCTTGCGACAAGGGGATCGTATGGTGCCCGAGTATGAGGCCCATTTTGGAGTTGTTTTGGTATGTTCCACACCTTAGGGTCAACAAGCTTATGGTGGGCCTTAATGTTAGGATTCAACTTCTACTTCGGGTACCAATAATAATGGGCCGATGAAAGTCTGTTGGAATGTGGGGAGCCACATTACTAGCATGACTGCCCAATGGAGAGGACTGGAGCATATGATCAGTCAGACCCACTACCGTGGGAGTTTTGCGCAAGGCCCATTGGATTCATGCAGCAGTGAATAACCTCCAGCCATAGCACCAATCGACTATGCTCGAGATGTTAGGTATCATTGCTAACCAGACCCTTAGTATTTTGATAGATCTAGGTGTTACAAAGAGTTTCATTTCTGGAGAAACACTAAAAAATAATTAAGGTAAAGCAAGTCGAACAGGATGAGTTTAGCTTTGTAGAAATGGCTTCTCAAGCCAAACAGAAGGTTGAAGGGAAGGTTATGGGTTGTAGCCTTAACCTTATAGAGTTTGTCACTAGGGCCAACCAGTACATTAATATCTTTGGATCTCATGATGTCGTGATCAGTATGGACTGGTTGGAATCACATGAGACGATACTCAATTGTAAGAAGAAATGACTAATCTTGGTCGATGATGAGGGACAAAGACGCGTGATTGTAGGTCAGAGCCAGGGAGTTTCCCTGAGGATCATCTCTTCTATGCAACTATGGAAGAGCATGCGCAAGGGATGTAAGATTTATGTAATCCTTGCGTTAAACGATAAGGGAGTAGCGGAAGGTCTAGAACACTTTTCGGTAGTGAAAGAGTTTGCGGATGTTTTCCCTCAGGAGTTACCTGGGATGCTAGCAGAGAGGGATTTGGAATTTACCATAGACCTAAAATCGGGGACTGAACCAATAGCAAGAACGCTTTATCGGATGTCGACCCCGGAGTTACAGGAATTGAGAATGCAACTGAAGGAGTTCTTGGACCTAGGACTTATACGTTCGAGTGTGTCACCATTGGGTGCATCGGTTATCTTAATACAAAAGAAAGATGGATGCAGACTCTGCATTGACTAACATCATTTGAAAAGGCAACGATCAAGAATCAATATATGTTTCCAAGGATTGATGGTTTGTTTGATCAAATGAAGGGTCTGACGATGTTTCCAAAGATCGACTTGAGATTAGCGTATCACCAGTTATAGATCGAGGATGAAATCCCTAAGACTTCTTTTAAGATGAGGTTGGGACATTATGAGTTTACTATTTTATCGTTTGGACTGACGAATGCTCCAGGGGTATTTATGAGCTTGATGAACGGGGTGTTCCACGAGTACTTGGACAATATTTTCCAAGTATTCATTGACAATATTTTGATTTACTCTTGGATGATGGAGGGACATGACGAGCACTTGCACTTGGTACTACAGTTTCTGCGAGAGAACAAATGGTATGGGAAATTGTCTAAATACTCGTTTTATCAATCGAAGATTCACTACTTAGGGCATGTCATATCCGATGAATTCATCGTCATGGATCCAACAAAGTTCAAGGCTATTATGGAATGTCCTACGCTAATGAATGTCTCAGAAGTCCGTAGTTTCATGGGTTTAGAAGGATACTATCGACGGTTCGTCGAGGGATTTTCTAAGATCGAAAACTTGATTACAGAATTGAAGAAGAAGAACAAGAAGTTTGTTTGGACCGAGAAATGCGTGGAATAATTTCAGAGGCTCATGTAGTTGTTGACGACATCACAAATACTAAAGGTCCCTAACATGGAAGTAAACTTCTTTGTATGCACTGACGCATCCAAAGAAGGATTATGTGGAGTCGTGAGGCAAGATGATTGAGTGATCTCTTACATATCAAGAAGGTTGAGAAAGCATGAGGAAAACTATGCAATGAATGATTTGGAGTTGTTATCCATTTTTTATTCCTTGAGATTTTGGAGACACTACCTTATTGGATGGAAATTCGAACTAAAAACGGACCACTGTGGACTACAACACATCTTTACACAAAGCGACTTGAACGGGCGACAACGATGTTGGTCAAAATTGATTAGCAAGTACGATTTTGATATTACTTACATAAATGGAACAATAAAAAGAGTGAATGATGCATTAAGTCAGAGATCATGCATATTTTGAGTGATGCCTCTTCAGACAAATCTACATGAAAATATTCTAACTTTACAATGTGACGATGACTGGTACAAGGAGGTCAAGGATTTATCAGACATAACACAATGATGGTACCAAGATTTTAAGGATTTACTATGGACAACAACTGATCTTTGATATTTAAAGGTCGAATTTACATACCACCCAACAACGGGTTGAAAAGTTTGATCCTAAACGAGGCTCACCAAGCAGTGTGCATGGCTCACCCAAGAGTCACGAAGATGAGGGAAAACCTTAAACCCTTATTCTTCTGGAAAGGAATGAAGGCAGACATAGTTAACTACATGGGAAGATGTCTAAAATGTCAGCAGGTGAAGGATGAACATAGACATCCAGTAGGATTACTACAACCACATGTTATTCTGACATCAAAATGGGATTTTATTTTGATGGATTTGATTGTTGGATTGTCACTGACGGCAAGGAGACACGACTCAATTTTTGTGGTACTCAACACTTTGATGAAGAGTGCTCATTTTACTCATGTGCGTATGACATATCAGGCACCTGACATAAATAGATTTTTCATTAGTGAGATTGTGAGGCTTCATGGCATGCCTAAGAGAAATATATCCGATCGAGGATCGGTGTTTACTCGATGATTTTGGACTATTTTCCAAGAGGCCTTGGGAACCCAACTTAACTTTAGTACCGTGTATCAGCCAGAGAAAGATGGGAAGACTAAATGAACAAACCAAATCCTGGAGGACATGTTGTGTATGTATGTTATGGACCAACATAAGTGTTGGGAAGATTTCTTTACATTGGTAAAATTTGTGTATAACGATAATTATTAAAGCACCATTAAGATGGAGCCTTTCAAGTTTTTTTATGGGTGACCGTGTCAAACACTTTGAGTTGGGATCGACTTAAGGATAGGGTCCCGGTGGGACCATAAGCAATCTGATAAATGGAAGAACAAATGAAAACTATAATACAAGGGACCAAGGAAGTGAAGGATCGACATAAGAGTTATGCCTATGCGCATCATGTCGACTGTAGTTACGATGTGGCGATCAAGTATTCTTGCGGGTAAAACCACATTAGACGTTGATCAAGTTTGGAAACGGTGCTAAAATATGTCTTAGGTTTGTGGGATCCTGCGAGATTTTAGAAACGAGAGGGTCGTGGCCTATTCACTTGCCTTACCTGATCCTTGACGCATATGCATAATGTCTTTCATGTCTATGTTTCAGACAATATGTTAGTGATCCTACACATGTTTTGACTTGACTTCCTTGCAGGTATCGGATGAGGTTGGGCTCATGGATGATCCAATCCGCATCCGAGACCATCTCATTATAAATATAAAACGTCGAATAGTATATCAAGTCAAGGTCCAGTGGGACAACTGTAGTCCACACTCGACGACCTAGGAGCATGCATATGATATGCACCAGTAGTTTGCATTTTTGTTTGATATATAGACTTGTCTTATTATGATGCACTTTATTTCAGCACTTATGTACTGTCAAACTTCGGAATGAAGTTTAGACCGAGAGGGGGTGTATGTAACATTCCTCTCTTGTGCGCTCTGAGCGAACTTATTCTTTGAGGACACTTTCTTGCAAGTGATCCAGATTATTATACTATTGGTTGTTTGATTATGAATATGAGGCATTATGGATATGATGATATGTTATATTTTTGTATTGACATAGACATGTGCTATTGACTGGGCTCTCTTGAGTGTGTAGGAATTTGGACCTAGAGGATGCAAAGGCATCAATGAAACTCTTTGGACTCTGGATCGAGTTAGGGAGTGGACTATTGGGGTTTTATTGTTGTTTATATGACATATGTACATCTGATTAGATGTTATGATGATTGATTATTATTATTGAAATGATTCGTTGATGTATGCAAGCGAATGATAGCTTGTCGACCAAACTCACATGTGGAGTAGAGGGGTCACGTAGGACAACCAAAGACTTGAAGGAGAGATGTGGATAGTAGCTCTACCATAGCCTACTAGCACTCTCATTGTGGCTTGAAATGTAGGTTAACAATTACCTAGTTTTAAAATACACACGATGTCGTGAGGGAAGACTCTGATAGTCACTCACGATGATTCTAAGGGTCACATAATATGGCATGGACATTCTTTCTTAGAGGCCCTTAGTCTCCCACAAGATCACCTGGAGAAGTATTGACTCCAGGGGTTTCTTATGTCTACCAAGTCAGTGAAGAGGCGAGTGACACCCTTGGAGAACGTAGTGCGTCCTCAAGAGCACATCTCGTAAGGAAAAGAAAAAGAGGCGAGTGACACCCTTGGAGCACGTAGTTTTTCCTGAAGGGCACATTGTGCAAGGAAAACGAAAATAGGTGAATGGAAGCCTTGGAGAACCTATTGCATCCTGAAGGGCACATCGAGATTTTAACTGGTAAATTGACTAAACCTAGTTGGCCTTAAAATGAATGATGTGATAAGTAAGATTTAAAAACAATTTCCCTAGTAAAAATGTTGCTAGCCTAGTGAAATTAAAATCTAGGTCTAAGTAACACATGTGGTCAACAATAATAATCATAATTAAACATGTACCAAGAAGGGGGTAAGAAATTCAATTAATTTATTAAAATCAAATTATAATGGGGGATTAAAATTTTAAAAGGGAAATGATTTTTTTATCTACATATGCTAATTAATTTTTTAATTAAAAAGAAAAAGGGGTAAAAGGTTGTTTTTCTACACTTTCTAAATTGAGTTTTATCTAAAAAGGGAAAAGAGGGAAACTTAAAAGAAATAGGAAACTAAAGGAAAAAAGGGAAACATAAAGAAAAAGCTGATTGTCTAACTTAGTAAGGAATCTTGCCTTTGGAACTTGCTATTTTTTAACTCTACTAAGAATTTAGTAAGGCGTAAGTCATTTAAGATTTGTAAGGGAATATTGGGACACCAAGGAGCATTTTTAGGGATTCTTTTATATGGGTGATGGAAATAGGAATAATTAATTAATTAATAAAATTGAATTTATGGTGCAACTAAGGGATGGGTGACATGTTTACAGGGAAGGTTTTTCCTAATTAATTAAATGAAAATGGAATTTAATGAGAATTTGGGAAACTAGTTACTTGAAAAACTCTATAAAAAGGATGGAGGAAGAGGAGTATGGATATCATCTTTATGTGTAACATTACGCTACTGATTTTTTGTCTTGATTGAAATTATCTTGTGCGTGTTAGGATACCCATCTTGGGTAACGAGTCGTAGCTCGACCTTGCAAGGCGAGATGGGTGCTAGCAGTTCTCTGGTATTGTGTGTGTGGCCCCTTCGCGGCTCGTGGGGCTCAAGGGGAAGAAGAGTACCCCTAGCGTTGGTAGAGAGGTACTGGTGAGGTCACATCGGTCAACAAGTAGAAGCTGGATGGCGCACATGTGGGATAGAAACTATGGATCATTCGCTTTTGGCTAAGGTACGCCGGTTTAAATTGTTACTTACAATGAATTTAAATTTACACATGTTATTTCTCTATGATTGATTTAAGATTTCATTGGTATGCGTTGTCTTGCACCTGCTTTGCTATGGTATTGTAATCCCCTTTCTTGTTGTGTTTTGAATTGATTTAATTTCGTGAACCCAATTGTTGATTTCATTGACTTATCTGTGTGGGTTTTATTGATTATTATGAACATATTGTTTTTTATCTTCATCCCTTATCCCTAGTTCATCAGTCCATGCCTGAGCAGTCGGCCTCGAGCCGAATCGATGGTCGTCACTTCGATGTTTAAATACCTATAGATTATAATGCCCTACTTTTTTGTGCATGGATTATGAGTGAAGGATAATTTATCCCATCTATCTATCCCTTACTTATCTCCGTGTTTTTCTCTTGTGATTAATCTTGGATCTTTGCGTCTCCTTGTGCTCAGTAACTATGTGTTTTGTTGATTATCTTTGTGCTTTATCTCTATGATTTCTTGGTATATTACCCATCACTTGAATTTTAAACCTTTGCATTTTTGGTATTTAATTAACCTCTGTGTATTATTTATTTATTTCTCCATCCAATCATCTTAATACTCTCTGTGTTTTAATACCACCTCTATGTTTTGGTTTATTTATTTCACCCAACGAATCACCCTAATAATATCAACATTTTTAATTATCACCTTTGCGTTTTTTTTACCGTGTAATGGTGGCATTTTTTTTACTTTTGAATTGGTGGAGATTTTACTTGATAATGGTCTCTTTTGGTGACTATGTATTGGTTAGACACATATTCATTTCTGGGAAGCGATATTTAATGGGTAGATAGTTATTTTATTGTATAGACAACGATTACATTAATTTACATTACTGTATAGACAACGATTAATTTACTTTATTGTATAGACAATTATTTTACTATATAGACAACGATTACTTTAGTTTACTGCATAGATAGTTATTTTACTGTATAGACAACAATTACCTTACTGTATAGACAGTTATTTTTTATTTGCATATTACTTTGTACAACTAT
This sequence comes from Picea engelmannii, assembly GCA_009831015.1. Classification (NCBI taxonomy): domain Eukaryota; kingdom Viridiplantae; phylum Streptophyta; class Pinopsida; order Pinales; family Pinaceae; genus Picea; species Picea engelmannii. The sequence continues at coordinate 795,497 of ML777265.1, read as the reverse complement.
TACATTGTAGAGACAGCGATTACTGGTGATATATAGAGCACGATTTTTTTATTACTTACATAGAGATTTTCGTAACCGTTAGACAACAAATTTGTGATATAGAGACGACAATTTCTAGTAATGTCTACGAAATGATTTTTGGTAATACTTACACAGAGATTTTCGTAGATTTTAGACGGTGAATTTTGTAATATATTACAATGATTTAATATTGGACTTCATTTTTAATATATTGACTACAATTATCATATTTTTAAACTCAACGATTTTCTTATTTAACTCAACATTTATCATTTTTTCTCTTCGAAATTCCTTTTAATAGGCCTCAAGATGGTGATATCAAGAGGTTAATAAAGATACTTACCCTTATATTATCATATAACTTACCTCTGCAATTTTTCTGGGCAGAGATCAATTTTGTAGAGATTCAATTTCCGCTTTTAAAACACAATTACACGATGATTTTATCCATACTAATGCATCTGATTGGGCAATTTATTTTTACTAATTTGAATTGAATAGCATTGATTATAGAAGTTGAAATTTGCTAGTACCATGACTAGTGTTGAACCTCAACTGAAGCAAGTAAAGAAAATATCATTGATTTATCGAATTTATGATTTCATGAACAAAGTTTTATATTGACAACGAATATATGACTCGAAGCAATTTTAATATTGTTGAAAGACAGAGAGCTATGCTCTATATTTATATAGACAACGTTTTATATTGACAACAAATATATGTCTGAAAACGATTTTGATATTAATGAATAGCATACAACTATCTTCTATATTTACACAAACGATGTTTTTGTATATTTACCGAGACAACATTTATGAGTTGGACACTGGTTACAGTCTTCAATGCTCGACTCAACCCAGATGATCGATAATCTTAACATGCTTGTTATTTGGGAAAGCCATTGTCATCATACAAGTGAAACTCAAAATACTTCCATACGCTTTCATTACCGCCACCTTGTGTCCAAACGTATTCTGATATATATAGTGGCATTTCTAAATGATCTGAGTACTCATGAATTCAAGGTTCCAGTTAGATATCAAAAGGAGGTGAAGTGAAAGATCACAACAATTATAGTTTGCCCCCTCTTCTATGAGGTCGCTTGGTATTCCTTCCCTTCAGAGGTACCCAATGTGATATCGATGACCCTTTTTAGATAGGTTGTTGTTATATGAACATCAATATCTTGCACCATGGCTAAGTCCAGTCAATTTGAGGCTCAACCTTGAATTCTCCTTTTAGGCTGAGCTAGCTTTATGTCTAGTTCACTGTCCCCGCCAATAAGATTTAGGTTTTTAGTACCTGTATATATTTCAAATAATGTAGAAGTATTTTTAGCTTGATTAGAATTTTAGAGTTTCCTTTTTATTTTTAAATGCAACCAATTCTTACGATCTTAAAGGGATTATGTGATCTTGTTACGCATACGGATCCGGTGTATATTTCATTTAGTAACTTGTATTCAAATTAATTGGAAGATAGCATAGGACAGTGGATTATAATCGTACACCTTGAAGGTTAGGAGTACTCACGCGCTTGATTTAATGTTGTTATAACCGATGATTAAACTTTTGCCTTTACTTAAGTTGACATAAGAATGTTCTAGAATTTTTTACTCTCATGCGGAACGAATATTTAAATGTTATTGTATGATTGATAACAATGATGGTTACCCTTGCGTCAGGGTTAATTGATGTTTAGGAATGATGGATTGGCTAATTGGATGATCATGTTCATGTTATTTTTCTTTTTGCAAGAAAAAAAAATTGCTTTGTATGCTTTGGATTTTCTTAGGCGTAGCGGAGGGTCATTAGAAGATGAAACATATTACATACCTTAGGATTAGTGTCATACAAGTGTTTGACAAATGATTCATAACCTTTAAGTTCACTAGCAACAATGTAGCAGAGAGAAGATTTTCTCTTGAGCCTTCATAAAGTCGTTTATTTGCCTTTTCTAATAGAGGTTCATCATAAACACCATCACTGTCTGCATCCTCATTTGGATGAGAAAAAAAATCTTGGATCATTTGATTTGTCCCATGATATTCTTCCATGGGATCATTAACTTGATTTGTCCCATCATCTTCTTCCATGAGATCCTTATTTTCTTGATCATGTTCCTCAGCGTGTACAACATCATTTCTACTACTACTTGGTGCAATATTCTATAGAACATTCGGGGGAAACTCTAACTTTATAATTACAAACAATCCTGCAAAATTAGTATGTATAAAAAATATTCAAACAATATATATATATATATAATTGATAATATAAAAAACAGATAATGAATATATAGATAATTACCATGGGACGATATTCATTCAATCCCCTATCAATCTGTCCATATTTCCTACAATGTTTTTTAGTTGTTTCTATTAAAACTCTTACGAGACATGTAGTGCAACATTTTTTGCAAGGGAGATAACATCTAACATCGCCCTTTTCACCCTCTTTACTTTTTTCCCACCTCTAATATTTTGCGACATTCTTTCACACAAAAATACCCTTTCTGAACCATCGTTGTTATAGCAAGATTGTCTCAACATCTCTAATTTGAAAAATGTTTATATATTTTTTTTCGTCGTAAGAGCGACGAATATTGACCAAGTCAATGTTGACTTTGTCAAATAGTTTGGTGATTGTTTGAACAGTGTAATGGTCATCATTGGATTATCTCTCTTGCGATGAACATTGACCAAGTCAATGTTGACTTTGTCAAATAGTTTTGTGACTGTTTGAACACTATAACGACCATCATTGAATTGTATCTCTTGTGACAATAACCAAAGGTCATCGCAAAATAGATGAGATTCCATTATCTTCAGATTCATCTCTCATGAGACTTACTGCTTGTTTTGTCTCAAGAGAGACGAATGCGGGATGAATTTATAAAACAATAGAAAAAATCAACTCTTTATTTTCAATTTTGAGACAAAATGGTACTTTCGATGCAAGTAGTCATATAAAAATTTTCAATGTGTAGTAGTAAGTACATTCATATATTTAACTTGGAACTTACTTAATTGTTTAAAATTACACATAATTACTACCATCATATGTATATATATGTAAATCAATAAACAAATGATATTATGCAAAAATGAAACAAATGAAAATGTTACATTCAAAAAATTAATGTAAACAAATACCTAGAACAATCATTATCAACCTTATGTGTTCCCTCTTTATTGACATACAAGGAGGAATGTTGTTTTTTATAACAAAAATAGGCCACACTGAGTAAATAGACCTAAGCTCTCCAAATGGATTAATACCATCAGTTGTCAATGAAAGCTTAACATTACAAGGTTCATCTTTGAAATCTACGCATTTTTCCTCAATTTCCCTAAATGCATAACCATCGACAAGAATTCGAAGAAAACAATCTCCACTTCTATTACGTGAATGGTAATCCATAAATTGTTCTATGCTTTCACACCTAAACAATCACTACAAACGTGGAATTGTGGGAATATGACGAAGAACCTTTTGAGGCACCATTTTTGTCACTTTATCGGCTCAATATCTACTGATAAGACATTGTGGGAATTATGTTTTTGAAGCATTTTTTCCATAATATATAATATGATCATTAGGACATGAATCTATAGTTTGATAATCCATTCCAATGTATTTTATAATGGCAAGAAAATCTCGATATGTGCAAGGTAAAATATTTTATGATGGTAAAAAAAAATCACCTAAAAATATACAACATAACAAATAACTAGTTAATGTAAAGAATATTAATTATAAAATATGCATTCTTATTTTAAACATTAATTAACACTAAAAAGAAATAGAAAAAAGTCAACATTTATGTATATGAGATGAAACATATTACATACCTTAGGATCTGTGTCATACAAGTTTTCAACGAATGATTCATAACCTTTAAGTTCACTAGAATCAATGTAGCGGAGAGAATATTTTATCTTGAGACTTCATAAAGTTATTTATTTTCCTTTTCTAATAGAGGTTCATCATAAATACCATCACTTTCCCCATCCTCATCAGGCTAAGAAAACAAATCTTGGATCATTTGATTTGTCCTGTCATCTTCTTCCATGGAATCATTAAATTGATTTGTCCCATCATCTTCTTTGTTGAAATCATAATTTTCTTGATCATGTTCCTCAACTTGTACAACATCATTTCTAATACTACTTGATGCAATATTTTGTAGAAAGTTAGGGGGGAAAATATAACTTTATAATTACAAACAATCATGCAAAATTAGTGTGTATAACAAATATTCAAACTATATATATATAATAGAAAATATAAAATTAGATAATGAATATATACCTAATTACCATGAGACGATATTCATTTGATCCCCCATTACTGTTCTCATATTTCCTACAATGTTTTTTAGCTGTTGCGATTAAAATTATTAGGGGATGTGTAGTGCAACATTTTTTGCAAGGGAAATAACATATACGATCACCCTTTTCACCCTCTTTACTTTTTTCCCACCTCTAATATTTTGCGACATTCTTTCACAAAAAAATACCTTTATGAACCATGATTGTTATAGCAAGATTGTCGTAACATATCTAATTTGCAAAATATTTATATATATTTGTTTCATCGCGAGAGCGAAAAACATTGACCAAGTCTATGTTGACTTTATCAAATAGTTGGGTGATTGTTTGAGCAGTGTAAAGGTCATCGTTGGATCATCTCTCTTGTGACAAACCTTGACCAAGTCAATGTTGACTTTATCAAATAGTTGGGTGACTATTTGAAGAGTGTAACTGTCATCATTGAATCGTCACTCTTGTGACGAGAACCAAAGTTTGTCACAAGAGTGGCAAAATTCCACTATCTTCATGTTCATCACTAGTGAGATGTACAACTGGTTTCGTCTCAAGAGCAACGAACACGGGCTTGATTTATAAAAAAATTAAAAAACTCAACTCTTTATCTTTAATTTTGCGACGAAAGGGTACTTTTGTCACAAGTAGTCATCACAAATTTTGAAATATGTAGTAGTGCTCGCATTTGGAAGTCATATTTATTTATATTTATTTTGGTTTCATGCCTTTCATTCTCCAAGAAACTTTACCCTCCATTTTTCCGGAAGTGTAATATATATATAGTCTTTCACAGTCTTTTTACCTAGAAATTTTAAAGGAAATTATTTTCTCTTATAGAAAAATAAGAAAAGGAAAAATACAATTCTCTAGTCTTTATAAAGGGATTTAATAAAAGTTTGAATTCCAAGGAAATTTCTCCATTCTAGAAATTGAAAATATAATTATAATCTCTCCCTTCTTGTGGGTAAATGATTAAATTTTATTTCCTTATTACTGTGCTTTAATACTCTTACTAAATTTTAGGAAATGGGTCCTAAGAAAAAGATTTATTTCCATGGTAAATTTTGGTTTTTCTACCACGATTTACTTCCCACAAAAATTTAAGGGGGTTATTCCCAAATTTAGGATATTTAACATAAGTTTAACATTAATGTTTATTAATGCCCAAAATTATCATAATCGTTTCTTAAATTCCAAATGAGGTTTTTGGATCTTTTACATTTTAACAAATTTAGGAAATTCTTCATTTACAATGCATTTTAATATCCAATAAAATTTGGACTATTTCATTAAATCACAACTATAATTTTGAAATATGTTACTTACTAAGTATTCTAACTCTAGAGTGCCTTTAGATAATCATCGGCCTTAGGCAGAAAGTCTATCTCTCTCTTTTAAATTTGTGTAACAATTCTAGTTAATTTGTCTATTCTCATTAGAAACAAAAGATGGGTCGTAATTGTAGATCAACCTTAACAGTTTCACCCAGAATTATTATTTTAACAAACAAACGGTCAAGAGATAAGGAATTAAATAAAATGAGCTTCAACTAAAACAATGAATTTCTTTTAACTAAATTTCTCAAGCCATTTTTGTCATAAATTAAACTTAAACATCTCTTAAAAACCATTCTGTAACTTTCTCTAAAATTGGCACTATATAGATTTATCAAAAATATACTTATCTAGGACCCATAAAATGTTGCAACCACTGAAATGGGTGTCATTTTCCTCCCAAGTGTAGGCAAAACAACTCCTAGATGGATTTGTTGATGGACACCCTATAGCCAATTCATGATTCTCTGAGACAGACTCTTTATTTTATTCAACAACAGTCATGGACAAAGATCACTCTCATCTTCCCATAAGAATTCATCATATTGTTTCTCTCTCTACCAAGAAAGAGGGTATGAAATGAGTGCTTATTTAGTCACTCATCCTCTCTGCAACCCCGTTTATCAGCTTTGTTAGAAAACGTTGCCTAACAATTCCCATACCCAGAAAAAATTCATTTTTCAGTTCTCTTCAGAAATAGAGAGCTCCACATCCTCTTCCTCTTCAGAAAATGGTCACTAGACTCATTCCTCTACCTCCTCTCTATCTACCCACAATTTTCCCTCCATTTCTTCCCTTCTTTAGAAATATTTCATGGGTCAAATCACCCAATTCGTGGGTCAACCTAGAATCCTATAGATGGGTACTTTTCTTCCCATGCTTTTGAGGCAAGACAATTCTGGTAGAAAACCTATTTTTGTTCATAAATGTGGGAAGATTATATTTCAACTACCCACTTCCTCCATTAGTCACAATTCTAGAAAATGGGCAATCTGTATTTTTCTTGAATTTTAAATTGGCAAAAGAAAATTCCTCATTCTTTCCCTCTCATTATACAGGTGTCTTCCTCCTTCACCCTAGGATTGATTTTATAATCATGATTTATAATCTATTTATAATCTTCAAAGTGATTGACAATTGAGATTACTTATCACTTCACTTGATAATTAGATTACATGCTAATTTCTTTGATCATTTCCTTAAATAACTCAATTAATTAAACAATTAATTAACAAAAAAAATTAATTTAATAATTACTTTAATTAAAGTAAATTAAAGTATAGCAAGGATTTGGACAATTTCACATAACTAGAAACATAGACTTGTGCAGAAATACTTGTCTTATGCTACCAGTGACATCAACACTCCCTTTTAGCGATGAAACTATTATGCACCACTCCAAGTCTGTAAACCTAGCACGTGACAGTTATTTCTGAATAAAAAACATTTATTGAATTAAATAATAACTAGGTTACTTAACGATAAATTCAAAGAAAGAAAAATAGGAAACCATAACACATTGCACAAGATATTTTTGGGTAAACAACCCCTAAAAAAACCTTTGTGGTAAAACCATATTTTTGATTATTTTATTAAATAAAATCAGGGCTCTGATCCTCGGATAATTGCCCTTTTGAAGAAATATAAATGTTGCAACAAATAACCTAGCCCACCTAGCTATTATCTCCCTAGATGCCCCCTACACCCTTTCCTAGGCCCCTACCCGTGCACATCTGAGTGCTCACTCACTCTTTGTGTACAATCATCGTGTCTCCTCCTCTTACTTAACATTTATTTTATAACCTTAATTTTACCCTTATTCCAAAACCCTATATCTCCTAAAGTGATCTATGGATGAGATCAAATCTAGCGTTCACTTTGGATATAACGGCTTAGACTTAATTTAATTATTAATACCAAATAATTAGGCATTTAATTAAATTAAACTCGCATTGATTATAAAAGTACTTTCACTTTATTAATCACTTAATAAAATGAATCCTAAGGTTGTGAGAGGTAATAATGATGACTCCCATGTGTTGACACAGACGGACATGGAAGTACCTATTTGATGCTACTAAAAACATCAACACTCGATCTTCGTGAGTAAGGTACTTCTACCACCTGAAGCTGTCCTCGCTACCAAATATACTACCATGGTTGCTATCCAATCCACCTGATTGGCCGCTCCTTATGAGCATAAATGTATCCATGCCATCTTGCTGAGACCTGTGTTTGAATACTTCTATGGCTTCCTAGATCCATTCCCGAGACCCGAGACCCGCTTCCCAAACTTTGTTTCCTGCTGCTTGGATTCGCTGCCTAGAATTTCTTCACGAATCTTTTTGAGGTTTCTGAAACCTTTCTGGGATCTCTGTATTTGTCCCGAAATTTTCTGCATGTTTCTCGAGACTATTCAGAGCCTGTACTCTCTTCCCGAAATTTTCTACGTTTTGCCTAACTGTTCTCTGTTGAAATATATTAGTTTCATTCCCTATGTTCCTTCCCATTGTGCGAAATTTCTTCCAGCTGCTTAGCATACCTACCCACTACTCGGGGCACCTTCCCACTTCCCGAACAATGCTAGGGATGTCCGATAGTTCTTCTAGCTACTTGGGATACCTACCAGCGACTCGAGGCACCTTCCTGCTGCCTAGACAATTTTAGGGCTGTCCTACTGCTACCTAAATATTTATTTGGCCTTGATAGGTGACTTTGTGGACCTATGCAACTGTTGGACCTACGTTGGTGGTTGTTGGTGTTCTGGACGGCTGTGTTGGTTGACATCTTCAGACCCCGGTGACTGTTTTTTACCTATGTCGCCTCTAAACCGGTGGTTGTTGTGATGTGGCAGCCCATGCTGCCTGCCTTGGAGACTGCGATACTGGGTGGATCCTCCTCCTGGATTTTTTTCCGCATTCATCGACACCCACTTAGATCCTCTTTTGATCCCTCATCGCACGATTTCTTTGAGCGGTTGTAGTCTTCAGCCATCCTCAGCTCCCAAAGCTCCCTTCAAACCTCCTCGATCATCAATCCTTTGTGGCTTCTTTCAAAAACCTCTCTCAGCGCTCTCCTCAACCCTTAATTACCACTCCTCCATCCCACATTCTACGAAGATATTTGTCCAGCTCACACTCCATCTCTCTTGCATGAGCTGTCTATCATTCAGCGCGCGTGGATTCCATGCACCGGAGTTCAAGTCCAGCTACAAATTATGATCGATCGATCTGATACAATGTCAGCGCTTATCTACAAGAGGCTCAGCAGTTTACATCGTTGCTGCAATATATAGGCTTTATCTCCACTTCAACCCGTGAATGAATCCCACTCGACCTCCAAACCCATGCGGATCTCCTTTTTCGCCGCTCCTCTGCATCGACATCAACCCGACCTCTCTTTGTTTTTCATCCACACAACATCCATGACCTCCTTATTTACCCACAACAACCTCTGTAGATATCTCCATGGCCTGATCCGACCTGTAGTTTGCATGCTCTACTAACACGCTTGGTTGTATGATCCACCGATTTCAATCAATCACAACCTCTATACTATTCACCACAGCCGTCTCTCTTGCATACTTAAAGCCCGATCCACGCTCTTCTGTAGAAAGATCATATCTTCTCTACAACAGTCGGATCCTAAACACAGTTGTACAATATGTATGTTGTACGATGACTGTACAGTGGCTACCATACCGTATGACTGCACCTTTTTTTATTTTTATTTTAATAAATTTATCTTTCACCAGACTCGAGAATAAAATTTTCTTGCTACCAAATAGCTTCTCCTTTGAGAGTATGAGCTCTGATACCATGTTGAAAGTTTTAAATCTAACACTTCAAAGTTAATTCTGAATAAAATACATTTATTGGATTAAAGCATAACTATAACTAGGTTACTTAATCATAAATTTAGCTAAATAAAAATCATAAATTAGAAAACATTGCACAAGATATTTCACTGTGAACAACCCCTAGGAAACTCCTTGTGGGAAAATTAGATCTCCCATGATTTTATTAAATAAAATAATGGCTCTCATCCTAGGATAATGACTCTTCTAGGGAAATACAAATGTTGCAGTAAATAGCCTATCCCACCGGATGTTATTTCCCTTGTTTCCCTTGCACACTTTCCTCAACCCATGTCCATGTACACCTGAGTGCTCACTCACTCTTTCTATACCATCATTGTGTCTTCTCCTCTCGCTTAGGTTTTCTTTTATAACCTTGAGTTTACCCTAAGTCCAAAACCATATATCTCCTAAAGTGATACACAATTGAGATCCAATCTTGCATTCACTTTGGATCTAATAGATATGACTTAATTTAATTACTGATGCCGAATTTAATTAAATTAAACTAATATTAATTACGAAAGTATAGTTAGTTTATTAATCACTTAATAAAATGAATCCTAAGGTTCATAGAGGTAAGAATGATTACCTCCACATGTTGACACACAGACCGACATGGAAGTACCTATCAAATGCCACTAAAATCATCAACAAACATAATATTAGTTGATCTAAAACTTAGAGGTGGATTAGTAGACTCAGTTGCTATTCATCAAGGGAATGCTACTTTTTAAAAAGGTTTGGACTATGACATAATCCATTTTGTATGTAGGATCTGCCACACATATGGCCATCTTCTCAAAAAATGCAATCGATCCACTCAACATAATGTTTGGGTCAAGAAAGAAAAGGAAACGAAACAAGTCAACCCTCATTCATTAGTTCCTGCACATATCTCATGAACTTTGTCAACCTCCAAGGTAGAAATACAAATTGAAAAGCTTCATGTTGGGTCTAGTTTCAAGGTGTAAAGATAACCCTTAGCAACAATCTCTGGATCAAAATTGGGTACTTGTCAAAAAACCCTTTTTTTACCCCCTCACATTATATTGTAATTGATCTAGAATTTGGCTCTTTTGGTGAGAATTTCCTTTCCTCTAGTGTAGGGATAGACAAGGAGTTATTGTCTGGACTTTAAGGCCTCTCCCAGACTCAATCCTCCATGTTGATGCCTCTCGCAAATTCCTTTTTGACTAGGTCCCCCTCTATTTTTTCACCCCCTAAATCAAAGCCCCCAGATCCCTTTGATATCCTCCTACTAAGAAGGCTCCTCCCTCCTATTTTAACCTAAGGTATAATATTTGGAAAAATTATACATCAAAAACTCCTCTCATTCAAGGATTTAAAGAAGGTTTAGGATCCTTTGATGATAAGGATAAAAATCCCGCTCAACAAGGATGCAAATCATTTCTCTCTATAGCTCAAAAGTAGGAAAATTCATAGATTAGCTCAGGTAAGTAGAAATGAATTTTTGGGTCCCTTACATAAAATTTCATGAAGAATCCCCTCTCATGATAATTCTTTCTGTAAAATATAGAGGTTCGTCCAAGCTCGCTAGAAAACTAGCCATAAACATTTTGGTGGAGATTCATAAGACATTGATTTTATTTCTTCAGGAAATGATGATGGAAGGTAGAAAGGCCATCAAAATTGTTTCTTTGGTCCTCTCATGCTAGAAATTTATGGCTACATATTCCTAGGGCCATTATGGGGGATTAATTTCAAGAAGGCAGAAATATGATTTACTTCTCAAAAACTATCGAGTGTTACATGCAGGACTAGGTGTCGCCTTCCTTTCCATGGAGCTAAATATTGAAATCCTATGTCTAGATATCTATGGTCCTCATATGGAGTGACGATAATTCGCAGAGAATTCGCTTCATAACTCATTGCTAACATTAGGTATTTTAAATAATGGCGTAAGCGCCAGTTGTAAGCACTAGTTATAAGCTTCAGTTGTGAGAATCAGTTGTAGGTGTGTTAAGAGTCAGTCCATAGTTGAGAGTCTAGTTGTCTTTGGTTTGCATGTAACCAACTCGGTAGAGTATTTTCCTATATAAGGATGTAATCTATCTTCATTGAATAATATAGAAGTGAGCATAGCCTCACCGTGTTGTTTGTTTCACATATTTTATCTTGGTATCAGAGCCACGGGAGTGAGGTGCGTAAATTCTAGAGGTTCACAGGTCCCCCCTCTGGTAGGGTGCGAAGGCGTATTACTCACACTTTCGCGCAAGCTTGAAACCAAAAATTTTCGCATGTTGCTATGCATTTAAGTGCAAACTTCCTTCATGATTTTCACAACCAAGTAACAGGTGAGGTGCGAACTCCCCACAGTCTACAGTAGGGTCAGGTGCGATTTTTTTTTTTGTCTACGCAGGTTGGATAAAAAGAGGACGCGTGGGTTATTGAGAGAGCTGCTCCAATTTGTTTTTTTATTGCTAAGTTGCATGCCATTGAGTGGAAGAGTCCTCATTTGTTGAATGGGCGTGAGAAAATCCATCTAGTTGAAACTTGCGTGGAATTGTCCACAATCACCTATCCGTCAGAGTGCATGTGGAGGTAATCTTCAACTCTGCTGTCACGATTTCCAGGGAAGCGTAAGCACCTTCTGCTTTCACAATTTCCACCTTTGCTTTCATGATTTCCTTCACGGTGGCCTATTGTGGCTTAATGCACAATTTTTATTTTAATACACAAAGATTACTGGATTCCACGATTTAAAATATTATCATTTAAATTATTTAAAAGGTGGATGTTTATAAATCGCTTTATAAATAGTAAAGTGGATATTTTTTCTTTTGTTTTGTGAGATATAAAACTTTATAAAGTGGAATATAAAGTTTATTAATTTGGGTGAGAAATTGTGAGGTGGATGTTTAAAAGTGGGGGTTATGATTTAAAGTTTGATGCATGGATGCATGTTATGATTTAAAGGTGGATGCATGCATGATTTAAGTTGAGAACAGAATAGAGTTGGATCAATGGATCCGAAGGTAGAGCGACAGACTCCTCAGCACAGGAGAAAACTCGACGGAATGTGGCATATTCTTGGTGATTCACTTGCATAGAATATCTTCCAGCGATGGAAAATCTGTTGGCAGAGACCTACCACAACGAAGCCAAAAAGTTAGATGTCTTGAACTTCATTAACTGGAAATTCAAGATGCAGACTCTCATGGAAAACTATGGTGTCTGGAACATTGTGAAGAGAACTGAACTGAAACTTGATGCAGCTGCAGGTGTGACAGCAGCACAGATCCAAGAATGGGAGAAGCGCGAAATCAAGGTAAAGGTATTGTTGTGCATGTCTATTAAAGATAGCGTAATTACACATATTAGATAAGCTACAACTTCTACTGCAACATGGACAACTCTTAAAGCATTGTATGAAACTAGCAACACAAATCACATTTTGTTCCTAAAAACTAAATTGCTAGGCATTAAGATGGATGGAAATGAATCTGTTAGTTCATTTTTGGGTCATATTAAAGAGGTGAAAGACAAGCTAGTAAATATAGGGGAAATTGTTTC
>ML777265.1:754130-767833 GCA_009831015.1 Picea engelmannii | reverse complement strand
CCATTAATGACAACAACCATCAACACGTATTCGTTGCTTGTTCAATATTTTCCAACAATATAATGGTGCTTGAAGAGCATATATTTATGGATTCAATATGGAGAAGAAATAACAAAAGTATTTCACAATTTTTTAGATAGAAGGAAATCCATAAATTCTATTGAGGCCATATATACGGGGAAAATTTGTGAGTCACTTCCTTTGAGGATATTACTTCAGTAGGAGTTCATCACATTCAAAATACTCTGAATGAAAACTATCGAGAAACCATTGATGTGGTTCTCCAAGTTGCATTCATTTTTCTTGGTTACATTGATCAAGAGGGAAATCACCTATTAATGGGATAAATCACAATGGAAGACTTGTTAGGAATCCTCCACACTTTTCAAAAGGATAAGATCCTTTCCATGATGGTATTCCTATTTAATTTTATCTTGGGTGTTTTTACTTCCTTGGAAATGGCCTTCTCAAGGTTGTTGAGTACTCTCTCACCACGGGTCAAATATTAACATATTTTAACTCCACCTTCATTTTTCTCATCTCTAAATAAAACAACTCTTATTCTTTGGACATTTTCAGTGCCTTATCTCTGTATAACATCATATATAAAATTATCTCAAAGATGATTTCCCAAATACTAAAACACTTTCTCTTTGATGATATTTTCTTGGAGGAATTTGGTTTCCTAAAAGGGTGACAAATTCACGAAGAAATTGGCCTTTCTCAAGGAGGCTTGCACTCTATCCATACTAGAACATAGAAAGTACTCACTCTTAAGGTTTATTTTTCAAAATCCTTTTATAGATTCATCTAAATATACATTAGGGTTCTACTCATTCATTTAGGTTGTAGTTACTCTTTTGTTTCATGGATATTAAATTGTATCAACTCAAGATCCTTTGTTATATTGATCAAAAGATCCAATGCCCCCTTATTCAAATAAGAAATGGGTTTAGGGTAAGGTTTCCCCCTATTCCCTCTACTAACCCTTGTGGTGGTAGAAAGTCTCAACAAACTCATACACAGTGCAATTGTGTTAGGGAACCTGGAAGGAACTCTAGCTAGCCTCACCTTTTCTTTCTCCCATCTCCTCTTCATACATGACATTCAAATATTTCATGATGGGGATTTCTATAATTTAGAGTAGTTTAGGGAGTTACTAACAACCTTTTGTAATTATACATATATGATAATTAACAAGGACAAATCCTCTCTATACATTTGGGGGTTGTTAGACTTCAAACAAAACTACATATCATGACTCTTTGATATTATTTTTATGAATGTGGATGTAGGGATGAAATTTATAAGCTTCGGTCTCAAAGAAAACATATATAAAATTATTGGCTATGTCTTGTAGCCAAAATAGAAAAAAAGATAAATATTTGTTACACCAAATGGCTCTGTAGGGTAGGTAGGTTAGTTTTAGTCAAAGTTGTTTTGGAATAAATTTGTGTATATTAGATCACATTGATATGAGTGCAAAAGGAATCCTAAATAAAATCATGAACTATCATCTAGGTTCCTTTGGTCTAGATTTGAATATAATAGGTCCCTAGTTTTGGCTTCATGGAGGAAGTTAGGCACTCCCAAAAGGTACAGAAGATGGGGATTGAAAAACATGAACCTATTCTTGAAGTATTTGGAAACAAATAACATGGGGATCCTAATCCATGCATCAAATCTCTAGGATTGGGTCATTCAAGACATTTTTTTACCTTGTAGCATCCCCAACCCCCAAGATGAGCTATGCCATAGGAAATTTCCAACTGTGATACCATTTAATTCAATAGAAATGCTCTGCATATGATCATAAATGCATTCATAACAACATTTAAAATTAAGTATAAACATAACAATAAATACACATAACAGAAAACAAATAAATAAACACACATTAATTAAAACAAGAACATAATTGACAATTATCTTGTGGAAATAAATCACGAACTCCATGTAGACCTGAGACTTTCCTCCCAACCATAAAATCTATTGCTAATAACCTATTAGGAATAGTTCACCCCCAATATGGGGCTAAAACTCCACGAGGGTAAAGGAATCCTAACCCAGGATAAGGTTTATGAACATAAAAAATGCTCATACTATGGTTCCAACTCTAGAAAACAACCAACAATATCTCATTCCCCACATGTGTATCCCACCCCAGGAAGTGTTCCCCTTTTCTGATCAACAGTCCTTTGGTTTCCCCACTTGCCTGTTGGGGATTCAACAATAGGACAGACAATAAGTCTCAGAGACCTGTAGCTACAACTTGAAACCTTGGGAAAACAATTCATAGTATTATTCTCACCTGGAGAGAATATTCACGGGTCTGACAACCCACTTCTTCAACTCAAATCCTTAATTCATTGGTTGAAAACAACCCCAAAGATTCCCAAAGTATAGACATGGTTGATGGATGCAGGGGATTATGAATGGTAGGAGATAATTATGAGTGAGTGATGGAAAAATGTACTAAGTCCCCCAAATATATTTTCATGTTCCAAAATTGACAGATGTCATGTTGGAAACTACATATTCCCCTCACATGATGATATGTTCCCACTTAGGAACTTAGGATAAATGAATATCCCATTATTTATACTTTATACTTTTAGGAATATTAATATAATTTTCCTTTGGGCTTAAGCCCCCTTAGCTTAACCTCTTTCCTAGAATCTTATCCTCCCTTTCTCTTTCTAGTGGATTTTTTCCCCCATATTAATTTTTTTTGGTTCGTCTGCAGCAATGATGTACTTTTATTAATATATGAGTGTGATTACATAGTACAAATATAGGCTCACTGGCCTTTTAGCTTCTGGCTCTCCAACCTAATAATCACAAATGCACTCTGGCCCAAAATATCATGGCTCACTAGTGTATGTACATTTACATTTATATTTGCAATTGAGGTTCATCCTAGAGGTATTACTTACCTGAAGGATCCCTTCTAGACTAGATTATAAATGCAAATAAAAAATATCAAAACTACTATATTTTCTAGAAAAAAACTCCACATTCCTTCCCTCTAATTGGGAAATGGTTGATATGGAAATTTGGGAATATATCAGAAGTACTTATTGGAAAATACCCTTGTATTGGGAGCAACAATTCCCATATCCTTTCAAACCCTTTAATTATATCCCTAAACCTAAGGGGTTTCCGTTTTTTAAATCAAATATTGAATGTAAATCTTGTATCGTGGTTGGGTCGATGGTTTTCTTGGCACATAGTGGGGATGGGGGAATACTTTGAGCCTCATTGGTAGAGGTACATAAAATCCCTTCAAAACAATTTCATCATGCACGAAGACTAGGAGGTTTAGATGATTTGGTTCCCCATTCCCTTAGGGGGATACATCCCAAATCTCATCTACATTTCTCTATTCGATGAATCTAGAGAAGACCCTAGTCCTTGGTGGGGGTAAAAGTTATGGAAATTAAAGTTCCCAACCAAGGAGAATATTTTTATGTGGTTCCCCATTAACAAAATAACACCCACCTGGGATCATCCACAATGGAAAACATTCATAGGTATGGGTAGATGTATTCTTTGCAAGAATGAAAATTAATCAAATCACCATACCATTTTGGACTATCCTTCCTCTAAAGAAGTCTAGTTAGAAATTCAAAGGTCATCAGGGACATTGTGCTCCTCGGAAGGAGTATATATTGAAGCAACCCTTAAAGATTAGTTAGGAAATCAACTCACAAAAGACATAAAATATCTTATTTTGGTTGTTTCTTGGGGAATTTGTCTTGCTAGCAACCACTCTCTATTTGAACACATCATAGTTTCTTCTTTCACTGCACCCTACAGAGTGGCAATTTTATTTTCTTATCCATAAAATTACTCCTCCTTAAATCTACACCCATGATCATATTATCTAATTCAAAAGGTTTTTCCTTGGGATTTCTTTGATGGTGCATTCCAAGGAATCGCATCCATGGGAGGATAAATAGGTATTCTTTATCTTTCTTAGGAGTAGTCTTTTAATTTCTCTATTTGAATTGGTTCAGCAACAAACAATTTCAATGAATATATGACATTAAATATCACTCTACAAATTTCTAGGGAGAAGGAAATCACATCGCTTCACACTTATGGAGAATCATTATTAACTATTGATTGGATGATCGGGGTTTTCTCTATGCACAACTACTCTTGTTTTCTGCTCTTTCGGGACATCAAAAGAACTTTTGTTTTTTCTAACAACTAGTTTTTTTGCTTGGAATTATTTTTTTATGTTTATCTAGTATTTTTTTTTTTAATAAATTACAGTTTTAACATTAATTAATAAGTGGTTGGAAAAATGAAATAATATATTAATAATATTATACTCTCATATTGTATCCCTTAATTAGACCTGTTAGCTCCCAAAATGAATCCATCACTATGGTTGCATTTTGTGGTTGATAGCATGGCTATTGGTAGTTTTCTCAAATTTGGTTTTGAGTTTTTCTAGTAGCAAGACTTAGGTTTTGATTTTTGTCTTAGAAATAAGACGACCCATAAAGGTCTTCTCTTTAAAGTTTTCATAAAATTCTTTCAACAGCTAACGTGTGTTTTAAAGATGATGGTTAGCTGGTGAAAGTGGTGATTTTCAACAGTTAAGGAGCATTTCTCACGGGTCATTAGCTGGTGAAAGCGGCGATTTTCAACAGTCGAGGAGCACTTCTCATGGGCCATTAGCTAGTGAAAGTGGGGATCACGTGTGTTTTATCCACGTTTTAAAAAATCAAATGATGACACGCTCAACCCACGTCATGCAATCAATTATGATGCGCTGGTGAAAGTGGATAATGATGGAGACTCGGGTTTGGACATCTAAATCGGATTGCAAAGCGGATATCATTCAAGTAATGCATGCTTCACAATCATGGCATCGGAAATGGTGAATTTGAATCCATCATCACAGGTACAGGAGCAACACTACTTGGCTGGTGACATCAAATCGACCCATCGCTTCCCCAATATGCATCACCCACAAATGTATGTTAATTTTTTAATGCTGAAAGACAGAGCTAAGTGTTTTCACCAGCGCAAGACATCGGCCCAAACGACAGATTGCAGTGGTTTGTGTACAAAATCATTTCGGGTTTTGGGTTGCAGATGGCGAGGAGACACAGTAGTTCTTTACTGAGAAAAAAATTGGACAATCTATCCTTCCTACAGATGCATCCAGAAGTGAAAAAAAACTTCTCAAACGCAGGCTGTATGGAATATGTTGAAAGGCTATAGAGTGGTTGTCACCAATCAACAATAGAGGCATTTTCTAAAAATTTTGATGGAAATAAATCCTTTGTTGGGTCCTTAGAGATCATCATGGATGAAGTTTCCATCGCTGCAACGACTAGTTTACCACGATCAGGCCAGAGTTGGTTCAAAACGACTGCCACCAAGAACCTAAATTTCAGAGAATATTTGAAGGAAGAATTAGACATAATGCATGGAAGAAGAGCATGCTAGTTTCCCATTTAGAAGATGAGTGGAAGGATTTGTTTAAGGGCATCCAACTCTACATAACTTCAGAAGGAAGGTACGACAAACTGATGCTATATCATTTCAAGCTCTTAGACCATTTCACAGGTAAAACTCTCCTAAATCTACCTTTCTTCTTGAACACGAGCTTAACTAAAATATATAAAAATATTAGAGCTGAACCTCTAAGTATGAAGAACACCCTTTGCCACTTTGGCCTTATTAAATTGATAATCCTGGAGGAGCTAAGACAGGAAGGAAGGACCTGGCAACATTTTCTTTTATAGGAGGGCTTTGAAACTCAAACTCAGCCCATGAATGAGCAGAGGAAAGATGGAAAGAGGCAATTGACTCCTCAAAGCATCTCGAGGAAGAGGAGAACCCTTCCAGGACCTCCAGAAGATAGAATCTCTGGTGTGAAATCTTAGAGGTCAAAGAAGAAATCGGATTTTGAAACTACTACAGAGCAACCTACAGAAAGGAGAACAAACATATTAAACCTGCCATACACAGACTCAAAACCTGAGCAAGAAGATGAGAACCCTACCATCAAAAGTCCTGAACATTCCATTGAGTTTGCACAGAATTGTGAGACGTTGACTCACACCGAGGAAGGTGAAACATCAAAGAGCACTAAGTCGAAGAAAACACAAAAAATCAAGCAACTCAAAGAAGTGATCACTCAGCAGGAGGTCTTAGAGAGAGTAATAAAGGAAAGATACAAGAAGTTGTCTGATAATTTTGCAAAAACGAATGCTTCATTTGAAAATCTGGCTCGTGAAAGTGTCAAGGAAAAGAAGAGGAAAAATAAAATCACCAAAGACTATAACAGTCTATGGTGGTTAGCAAAGCGCCTTAAAAGGAGAATCAGAAAATTGAAGCAAAAGCAAAAGTCACACCCAGATTTGCAAGTGCTAGCTCAGGTTTTTGTGAACATGCAAGGGGATAAAGTAGAGACACATTGAGTTTTTGATGGAATCACAGTTTTGGAGGTGAAAGTTCATTTTGGGCTAAGACAAATCTTTCACCAGCGCACAGGACAATTTTACAACTAGTTAGCTGGTGAAAGGCAACGCTTTCACCAGCTAACCAACGAATCATAAGGCAAGTTAGCTGGTGAAAGAAGAAAAAACAGTTTTGAAAGCTAAGGACGGAGCAGGTCATTTTTCATAGGTTTTAAAGAGGTTCCAGAGTATTAAAGGATTAACAACTTGATCGAAAAATACTCTGCATCAGAGATTCGTGGGAGTTTTTGAGACCCACATGCAAAACTGATATCCTAAAGCATTGACTATGAAAAACTAAAGAGATCCAGCTGCCAAGACAGGTTCCTCTGCCATGTTTCATGACACCACAAGTTCCAGAAGCTGAAGAATATAGATGTCAAATTTTGAGATTGAAAACAATTTGAATGCTAGTCTAGTCATTAAGTCTTTGTTATCAAGTTTCTTAGTTAGATTTGAATTTCGATTTTTAGATACAGATCCAAGTTTTTAGGATCTTAAAAAACTGATTGTAAAAGTATATAAATGCCTATCTTTTCTAAGAGACAAGGGTTCAAACTGGGATACATTTTTGTGCTATTGTATAGACTCTTTTGATATAATAAAATTGCAGTCCCCTTTCGTTTTCAATATCAGAAATATCCATGTTTCCATTTTTGTACTTCATTTCAAATTATTTTAGCTTATGAAGACTGTTATCTCTTTATTAAGCTCATAGATTTGAATTGAAGGATTTTCTTCCTGTCTTGTATTATGCCTTACACCCAACTGTATTTGGCAATCAAGATTAGTGTTCTTCATCCCCCCTTTCAAATTACTTGATCTGATTATTGTTTCCTGAAAGCACTGTCTCTTTAAAAGTATGATGAGTTTCCTATTACAGTGATATTTAAATACCCCATTGTTCCAAGCATATCTACACATTATTTTTTGAGTTACCAAGCATCCTTAGACTACAACCCTAAGGAATTTATTGGAGTGATAACAAATTGGCGTTGTTGCCGGGGAGATGAAATTTAAGTTCTTCTTTCCTAGGATACGACACAGAGCTGATCTTTGATGATAGACAAAGATTAGAAATATTTATTTGGTTGTAATTATCTATCTGGCGACTCCACAAGTTCATCCTGGCTCCTAAGAGGATCAGTACTAGGGCGAATCCTCAAGAATCACCTATCACACCAGTGTCAAATACAAAACTAATTCTCAGGAAAGGAAAGACCATTCAGGGTCAAGCTTCAAGATCAGATACATAAGGTAATCCTCTTTTTAGTTATGGAAAATCTACTACAGAAAAATTTTAGTTCTTTTCAAAGAGAATTGATAAAAAAATAGTTGTAAATACTGTAGAAGAACAAACTCCTTTTGATCAACAGGAAAATGCTAATGATGATAAATTGATAGATTTAAATTTGATTGAAAAAACATCCAAGACTTTAGAAAGAAGCCACAGTTCTTCTTCCCTTGAGTCTTTTCATTCTCAACAACAAGAAGATTATTTTAACATTTATACTAGCCTCCTTGTTGTTGAACATCTTCTCCATGAGCTATCTGCTAAAGGTGAAGGAAATTTAGCTGGACAACTTGCAAATTTTGACAGAGCCTCTTATCAGATCTCTTTCCCATTAGAAGATTCACCTCTTTCGCATTCCTCCAGTGTTGAAGACTCAAAAAAGAAACCATCACCTTTCTCACCCTTGATAGTTATGGCTGCACCACCTCCTTTGATGAAGATGCAACAAATCCTAGTTGCTAGGTATGCACCACTCATATTTCCAAACCCAGTATCAGCCATGCCAACGGGAGGCTATTAGAAGTATATGCCAAAATTTACAGGCGAAGGTGATGTGTCTGTTGAAGAACATATTGAGGCTTTCTACAGTTATGCTAAAAACCTTAATATTGAAGAATAAGATGTTTGGACACGAGTCTTTGTCCAAAGCCTAGATGGCCATGCTAGGAAATGGTTCAAAGAACTCCCTGCTGGTTCCATAGTTGGAATCGAGAAATTGGATGAGATTTTTTTGAAACATTGGGGTGACAGAAGAGATTTTGTATATTATATCACAGAATTCAGAATCCTAAGGAAAAAAAATAGTGAGTCAGTCTCTGATTTCACTAAAAGATTTAACCGGATGTATGGTAAAATACCAGCAGAGATAAAACCTTCATATGCTTCTGCCAAGATCACATATTGTGATGATTTTGACTCAGATTTATATTTATTGTTAAGAGAAAGGAGGTCACCAACATTATCTCTCATGCAATATGTTTCCCTTGATGTGGAATCAAATATTCTAGCTTCGCAGAAGCGGAAAGGAGATTCTGATAGGAGAAGGCCAAGGAATGAGGCTTCCTCTTCATCAAGTGATGATGCGAAGTTTGATAAAATGTCTAAGATGCTAGAGTCTCTAACCTATGATATATCTAAGCTCAAGATTGAAAATAAATAGCCTGTGAAGGGAAGAGGCACTTATGATTCTGCAGCCAGAAACCCAAATCTAAATCCCAACAACTTCAGAAGAAACAATTATCCAACACAGATCTTACGAAGAGAAAAAAATCCTACTAAATATCAGAGAATAAAGGTCCCTCTTCAAAATGTTGTGATGGATGAAGACGAGGGTGAATATCAAGAATATGGAGAAGATAAAATTCATTATGTTGGAGAAGAGATAGGGAAATCTTATCTAACACAACACGACTATGAGGAAGCATTGATGACTGAACAGACAGAAGACAACCTTATTGATGATGGAATTTTCACGACAGAAGATAAGAATAGATATAACCTCCGATCAAAATCTGATACTGCCCAACAAGATGCACCAGCCTCTCCCGAAAAGAGTACAGCCCCTGTCAAGCAAAAAGATCAAACATCAAAGAATCAACAAACAAATCCTTCAAAGGTGAAAGCATCAGCTCCTCCCAAAAAGACTATTGCCCCTGTCAAGCATCAAACTCCAGAAAGTCAGGATCCTGTGGAACAAAAAATCAATTAGGAAGCTCCTTTGAATCAGGTAAAGTTCTTTGATAAAGTCCCATATTCGTTCAATTTTGAGGATAAAATACAAAAAAATAAAATTCCTATTCCTCTAGTCGAGATAATGAAAAATGAAATGTTCAAAAAGGATATCCTCAAAACTCTAGATACCTAATCTATATCCCTTTCTACTGATATCCTCAACATATATGATGAAAATCCAACCATTACTCTGGTCCAAATGATAGAAGACAGAGATGAAAGATGTCCTCCCTTTTACATATCTCTAAATATTCATGAGAAGACATTGCATAACTGTTTGTTGGACTCTAGTGCTTCGCACAATTTGATGCCAAAGGCGGTCATGGATGAGATTGGGCTGGAGATCACCAAGTCTTATCATGATCTTTTCTCTTTTGACTCTCAAAAAGTCAAATGTCTTGGGATGATCAAGGATTTGGCTGTAACCTTAACCCAAGCATCCATGAAGACTATGGTGATGGATATAGTAGTGGCTGACATACCTCCTAAATTTGGATGTCTACTATCAAGATCATGGATGAAGAGGCTAGGTGGCACTCTTCAAATGGATCTCTCATATGCTACTATCCCTGTTTTTGGATGGGTGAACAGAAGGCTATACAGGGAATCTCAGTTGGCATATGTAATCAGTGATGAGAAAAATCCATCCAATCATCCTATATATTCTGTCGACGCAGTTATGGGATCTTGTATTTTGCAAATTGATAATTCATTACCAGATGCATTGCTGCTCAGAAAGCCCACAATTCATCCCACAGAAATAGCAGAGGACAATATTTGGACCATGTTCTTTGACGGTGCTTGCACTAAAGAATCAGCAGGAGCAGGAGTGGTATTGATTTCCCCTTCTAAGAAAACTTCTCATTTGTCCTTTAAACTTGATTTTAAAGTGACTAATAATATTGCTAAGTATGAGGAACTACTTATGGGGCTAAATGTAGCCAAAGATATGAAGATTAATAAATTGCAGGTGTTCGGAGATGCAGATCTGATCATTCAGCAGGTGAATAAGGCCTTTCAAGCAAAACATGTCAGGCTAAAAGCATACAGAGATGAAGTGTTGAGGGAAATTCATGATTTTGCAGATTTTAAAATTTCATATGTACCTAGAGAAATGAATGAATTGGATGATTCATTAGCTGTGTCGGCTTGTGCTTTCATACCCCCTCTACCTCATAAATTGAATTACGAAATTCAAGTTAAATATAGGCCCTCTCTCCCTGATAACGTAAAATTTTGGAAGGTTTTTGAAGACGATGCTGAACTCACTAGATTTCTTGCAGTGATAGATGAGTTTGCAGATTTGCAAATCGATCAGGAGAATGAACATGACAATGGGATTGAGAAGCAAAAAATCAAAAGCAAAATCGCAGCACATGAAATAGTTCAGCTGTCTACCAACAAAATTCCTAAAGGTTTGATCCCTTTGGAAAGGCTTTTCGATAATAATGATGTGGCTGTCAAATTGGAAAATGGGGAAAAAGATTCAGAAGTTTTGCAGTATAATGTATCCAGCGAACAAGATCCTAAATATGTCAACATAGCTTCACGCTTGACTGAAAAACAAAGGGATGATTATGGAGAATTGCTAAAGGAGTTTGCTGACATCTTCACTTGGCAATATGATGACTTGAAGACTTTTGACACAGAGGTAATTTAGCATAAGATTCCCTTGAATAAAGACACCAAACCATTCAGGAAGAAGGTTAGATCCTTCAATCCTTTGTTTCTTCCTACAATGGAAAGGGAAATTAAAAAACTATTGGACGCCTACATCATCATTCCTCTTAGATATTCAGAATGGATTGTGAATATCGTACCAGTCAGGAAGAAGAATGGGGAGATCAGACTCTACGTCGACTTCAGAAATTTGAATAAGTGCTCTAGGAAGGAAAACTACCCTCTGCCCAAAATGGAGCATATTTTGCAGAAGGTGTCAGGATCAAAGTTGATGTCTTTTATTGATGGGTTTTCCAGATACAACTAGATTGTTGTCCATCTGGACAATAAAGAAAAGACTTCTTTTACTACTCCATGGGGTACGTTTATGTACGAGAAGATGCCCTTTGGATTGATGAATGCAGGAGCGACATTCCAAAGGGCGATGGACATTTCTTTCGTTGGAGAGAAAGATAAATTTGTCCTGATATATCTCAATGATATCAATGTTTTCTTGAGCAGCCATGAACTTCATTTGCATCACTTAAAAAGTACATTTCTAAAATGTCGAAGGTACGACATTTCTCTTAATCCAAAAAAATCAAATTTTGCACTTAAGGAAGGGAAATTACTTGGGCATATTGTTTCTGCTGATGGGGTGAAAATTGACCCAAAAAGGGTAGAAGCAACTAAAAATATGTCTCTTCCTAGATCAAATAAGGACATTCAGTCTTTCCTTGGGACTATAAACTTTATCAGAAGGTTTATAGTAAACTTTGCAGAACTCACAAAGCATATTACTACTATGTTAAGAAAGGACTCCGAGGTAAAATGGACTGAAGCAGCCAGACACTCATTCGATTCCATCAAGGAATCCATCACAACAGCCCCTGTTTTAATCAGCCCCGATTTTTCCAAGGTATTTTACATTTTTTCATTTGCTTCAAGAGATACAATTGCAGCAGTACTCTTGCAGAAAAATGTCGATGATCAGGAGAAGTCGGTTTCCTTCTTCAGTAAGGTCTTGAGGGACACAGAGGAAAAGTATGAATTGTTGGAGAAACAAGCATACTCACTTATCAAGTCATTGAAAGATTTCAGATTTTACATCCTTCAGGCAAAGGTAATAGCTTTTGTTCCCTCCAGTTCAGTTAAAGATATCCTTATACAACCCGACATAGATGGAAAAAGGAGTAAGTGGATAACAAAGTTGATTGAATTTGATGTTGAAATTAAACCATCAAAACTTGTGAAAGGTCAGGGCCTTGCCAAACTTCTGGCAGAAGAAAATTGCAGGCTGCTCGAAATAAATCTGGTAAGCATTAATGCAGATAATGTTCAGTCTTCATAGGATAAAGGAGGTGAGGAAATGCAGGTCTCAGCTCACCTAGATTATTGCAAATGGTACAGTCACATTATTCATTTTCTGCAAACTTTATCAGTCCCATCAAATTTGACAAAAACACAAGGAAGGGATTTGAAGATCAAAGACATAAATTTCTGCATCAATGGCAACTTAATGTTCTGGAAAAATCCAATAGGTTTACTGTTGAGGTGCATAAACCAAGAAGAAGCAACTAAGGTCATGATTCAATTCCATAATAGTGAATGCGGGGGACATCACTATTGGAAAACCACTGCACATAAAATCTTAAGATCTGGTTACTACTGGCCATTCTTATTTTCAGATGTGTGTGAGTTTGTGAGAACATGTGACAAGTGTCAAATATTTGAAGGCAAATAACAACTGAATTCTCTTCCCCTCAAACCTATAGTGGTCACAGGTCCTTTCCAGCAATGGGGCCTAGACTTCATAGGTGAAATTTACCCGCCTTCTAGTGGTCAACACCGGTGGATCCTTGTTTCCACCGATTACTTTACAAAGTGGATTAAGGCTATTCCCACCCGGAACGCCAATCATACTGTCATCATTAATTTTCTGCAAGAAAACATATTTTCCAGGTTTGGTTGCCCTAAGAGAATAATCAATGATAACGCTGTTGCATTCAAAGATAAACACTTGGTGAAATTATGTGAAGAGATGGGAATTCAGCTGGTACATTCCACTACTTGTTCTCCGCAAGGGAATGGCCTAGCTAAGTCATCTAACAAGAGTTTAGTCAGAATTATAAAGAAGTTTCTTGAACAAAATGCAAGAGGCTGGGATTCTAAGCTGAAGTTTGCTTTGTGGGCTGACAGAGTTACATGTAATAAATCAATTGGTACATCTCCTTTCAAGTTGGTATATGGTACTGAAGCCATATTTCCTGTTCAACTTGCACTGTCGGTTGTAAAATTTTTACAAGAAACCGATTCTGAACCAAGTGATTTGACTCGGAGAATTCATAATTTGGTAGAGCTACAGCAAGATAAAGAGCAACTTTTGAAAAAAACATAATTACATCAAGAAAAAATCAAGGATATTTTCGACAAGAAAGTCAAATCAAATGTCTTCAAAACAGGGGAATTAGTCTTAAAGTGGGATGCAGCAAGGCAAGAGAAGGGGAAACACAACAAATTTGAGGCTCTCTGGA
>ML777265.1:723656-741041 GCA_009831015.1 Picea engelmannii | reverse complement strand
TTATTTGTCATTGAGAAATATAATTAATAACAATCTCTTTTAAATTATCTATTTATATTTAAAAAAAACATAATAATATCAAATTTGAATATTTGTTATTATTTATATATTATAAAATTCAATATTTATATAATGTGCAAATAAATATTGTTATTTGTCATTGAGGAATATAATTAATAACAATATCTTTTAAATTATCTATTTATATTTAAGAAAAACATAATAATATCAAATTTAAATATTTGTTATTATTTATATATTATAAAATTCAATAAATATTTTATAATTAATTTATGATTTATTTTGAAAAATATTTAAATTATCTCTTTTAAATTATCTATTTATATTTAAAAAAAACATAATAATATCAATATTGTCCATTAAGTCCATTAAATGCACTAAAAGTGTACTTGAATACTCATGAATATTGATTCTACATTCTTATACAATGTGGAAATAAATATTGTTATTTGTCATTGAGGAATATAATTAATAACAATCTCTTTTAAATTATCTATTTATATTTAAAAAAAACATCATAATATCAAATTTGAATATTTGTTATTATTTATATATTATAAAATTCAATAAATATTTTATAATTAATTTATGATTTATTTTGAAAAATATTTTAATTGATGTTAGTATTTTTAGTTTAATGACAAATTAATTAGTAGTAGAGTTAATGAATGTTACAAAATCAAACATTTTTTTCATGGTCACTTGTAGGTTTTTATGAAAGTTTACATTGTAACATCATTGCAAATTTAGAGGATTAACATTAATTTGTAAATAAGTGCGGATATTCCAGTAAAATAGTTTGACAGAGATTAAACATTGTTGGTTCTTCACACATCTCCTAGGTTCAGTGAGTCGAGTGGTTGACCTACATCTTCATATAGTCAGTCAGGTGATCAACCATCATATTACATCGGTTAGTCATGTAGTCGATGCACCTGTCAGTCAAACAATCAAACAACAATTGAAGACAGTCAAGTAGTGGATTGAGCAACCCAACAATCTACTATGAGTTCGATGCATAGGAGGTCGGGTCGAGAATTCTTGTCCATTCGACTCGAAAGAGTGGATTTAGTGGAGTCAAATCTAACAACGGACGGTTACATGGGGACAAGATATTCAGGATTATGTGGAAGTTGGTTAGATCTTGAGGATATAAATAGAATACCCTTTGGGTCATTATCATCATTGCGATCAAGTGATTAATTTGATATCATATGGAGATATCAAGGTCCAATATGCATTGTGATTTTTTTTATCAAAATGTGTTTTTCCTAAGTGTTTAATGGTGTCTTTAGACACCACCTCTATATTCGAAATTTTGATTCCTCTTCAATTATATACATAAATGTTTATCTGTTTTTGTCACTGGTTTCACCCCTTCCCCAACATGGTATCAGAATTGATGGTTTAAAACATCGACCTGTTATATGAAAACCTTGTTGAGTCAAATTTGTTGTGTGATTGAATCTAGGTCGATGGTTTGTTGATTGGAACCTTTGAAAATAGATATTTTGTCTAGATATCATGGATGGCGTTTAATATTGATTCTATTGTTCTAAATGGATCAAATTATGCATGATGAGAGACAAACATGGAAACCCTCTTGAATAGAAAAAGACATTGGTAGTATACGAAGATTGTGATTCCAGATCGAAGAGACTACTAGGAGAAGTTTGTTGTTGATGGAAGGAAAGATGAGACTGTAGGGGTCATCATGACTGATATCTTGTGGGGGATTCAATTTCACCTCAGTCAAATCAATTTCCCTCATCAATTCTGGAATAAGATGAAGTAGTTTTTCAATCAGGTCAATGAGAGCCATATCATGAAGTTGGAGAAAGAGTTGATCTCTCTCGATCCTCATTGTTTTGGAAGAATGGAGGACTACTTAGCGCATGTCAAAGAAATCCATTTGATATTGGGAGAATGTGGAAATAAATATTAGAATAAGGATGGAAAACTCATTGAGATAGTCTCGATGAGCTTAATAACAACATTTGATGTGTTCATGTCCGCTCTGGATACCAACTGGAAAGAACGCAAGAAAGATGGTGTCAGACAGGCAGTTTTGGATACAATTTTGATAAAAATATTAAGTGTAGAATAAGTGCACAAAATAATAAGGAAGACTAGGGAGTGTACGGTTGAGGTGAATCCAGGAGGAAAATGTGCAGTTGAGGCGCATTTAGGAGGACAGGGCATAGAAAGATGAATAAAACAAAGTAATAAAGAAGAAAGAGGAATAAAGAAGGAGAAGAAAGCGAGTGAAAAGGAAGGATGACAACCCGATGTTCTAAAGATATAAGGATACGAAAAAGAAGGAAGAATAACAGTTAGAGAGAAAAAACAACATGCAGACGTAAAAGCAGGAAAAAAATCCCGAACAACTAACTAAATGGAGGAGTCATACATTGTAATAGCGTTTTGGGATAAATAAAATAATTTTTTAAACCCTAGATTGTATGTATAAATATGTAATAGGTTGGTAGAATAGGGGTTCTTCAGTTCTTATTTTCTCATCTGGTTAGTTCCTCATTGTTGAGTTGTCTACTAGCTATTTTTATGGTGATGTTTTTCTCCATGGAAGACAGGAATTTATGTTTGAACGCTAAGGAGATGATGCAAGGAGAGAAAGGCTTGCACTACAAAGGGACTAGGGTAGGAGAAGAGAAATATAACCCTAATGTATCTTTATAAGCACAGTGCACAAGCCTGAAGAATTTACAAGATGCATAATAAAGAAGCTAGTCATTGTGGATGTAGCCAAGAGTTGGGTGAACCACATTAAATGTTGTGTTGGATGTCTTTTGTGTGATTGTTTAGGTAATCTATTTGGATGCATATTAGAGTACATTTGTCTTACATGTATTCATGGCGCAATAGTTATGATTATTTGGTGTAGGAGCATCGTCATCAAAGCACGAGTGGAGGACAAATTAGTGCCCTAGCGCACATTTTGAAGTGTTTTTGAAAGTTGAAAGATGGCATGTCATGTAATATCTTGAAAGGATTGTAATTAAAGAACACATTAAATGTTTAGGAGCTAAACCATTGCTTGATATCTATGGGGATTGTATTTTCTTTAATGTAGTAGATTTCAATACAGATTCAAAGGACTCACTCTTATCTGTCTATCTCGAACATTTATTGTAATAAACCTTAGTAGTTGAAATATTTTAATTTGATAGGATATAACTAATTTAGTCGGAGGGAAAAGATCTATGAGCTTGTTTTATATAAATAAATGTATTGTTTCCTAAATGAGGCTATTGAAAGTGATTTGAAGTTATTATTGTTGAGATGTAGAAGCTTATCAGAGTTGTATGAATCCATGTACATTTCATTTGAATGAATATAACATAGAAGATTTGATCCAAATGTTTGGTGTTGTTGTTACTGTGTCTATCTGAGTGAATGAATGGTAGGATTTATGTTTAATTACATTTCTCAATTATTAATTGTTCTATTGTTATGAATGCATTTACATGGTTGAATATATGAATCTGTGAGGATTACATAAGTTTCAATTATTTCTCTTCTACGGTAAAGTGCAAGGTGTGTGTTGACATAGTCTATTTTGACTGAGAATCTTAGGAGAGATAACATGAATCTTTTTTTTACAAGGAGTGCATAAGTGTATACAAGGAGTGCATTGACATATTCTGTTTTAACTCGGAAGTTTAGTAGGGATAGCCTGAAAGTGTGCATAGGTAGACACACACTTAGAGTCATATTTTTTAGGAGGAACAATTGAGTTGTATAAGAACTATTGGAAGGACTGCACATTCGGCCATCAAGAGCCAAGTTGAAGGAATCCTGTCACAAGGTGTGTGCAGGGTCGATATTTGGCTAAGTATTAGAGAAGTCATTCTGAGAAGTTCATAGTGTCGAGGAGGAACAAGCTCATGAGAGATAATTGGAGCTTTGTATGCAAGGTGCTCATATTTTTTGCAAGGAGTGTGTGGCAGAGTCTTTCACTCAAAAGATCAGGAGGATTAACTCAAGAGTATTTGCAGAAAAGTGTAAGAACTGGTGCAAGGTGTGCCCAATCACCCACAAAAAAGCTAAGTTGTGGAAAAAACATGTCACAACATGTGCATAGAGTCAAAATTCGACTAAGTGTCCAAGAAAATGCTCTAAGGAGTAAAATTTCGAAGGAGGAACAAGCTCATAAGAGATAGTGGGGAAGAATCCTTCAATAGGGAGGAGCCCTTTAAGATTTCATAAATTCACGAGCAAGATCCATTCAGGAGGAAGCGGGATAGCTCTGGACCGTTAGATATGGGAGAGTTGCACATAGGTTAGCTATGGAGTCTTTCGACCCTTCGTGGTTCAGATATTTTAAACTCTTTGAGGAGCAAGGATTTTTGAAGCCCTCAAGCCACAAAGTAACCCTATCCATTGGCTGCAAAGAGGATATGTGGCAGTGAATCAGAGAGTTCGGAAGGTAGATATTCATAGAAATAGCACAGAGAAAATAACGATCTCTACCAAAGTTTGAAGAAGATCATAGTCATTGGCTGTTGGAGGAGCGAGAATCGTAGCTATGTCCAGGTAAGTTCGTCGGTTCTGGGTTCGGGAAAAATTGTTGTAGTTCTTTCCCAAACAATCAACACTCGAAGTCTAAAGCGCCTTTCAGGGTTTATCCTCGGGTCATAGCCCAAGGTCGCATGTGGAGAGGGGCTAGAAGAAGGAGCTATCACCTGCAAATTCAAAGTTTAAAGAGCGCTAAGAAAAAGGCCTGCGGGTTCCATACGACCTATGCCTAATGTGATAAAAGGGTTTGTGTTAAACCGAATTGGGGGCTAGCAGGGTCCCAAGGAGCTAATTTGGCTCAGTCTTGTGATTATCCTTGACCAAGAGGTCACACAACCCTTAGGAGAGAAGAGAGGTTGCATCAAGTGGTATCAGAGCCTCAAATTTTTCTCTCTGTGTGAAGAAAAGGTTAGCACAATGTTGCCTAGAAGATGTGCAAAGCCACCTGTAGAAAATCGAGTTGTGTAAAGGGATATGAGATAACTTCATGCAAGGTTCAATACCATGGGGACAACAAAAAGAAGAGCATTTGATGTTGGAGACATCGCTGATGCAGAGAACAAAGAAGTGGAAGCTGAAGAAGCTATAGTAGAAGATGTTGCAGAAGAATGCTTGTTGAAATCTCTTGTCAAATTGGGAGCTAGAGAAAATATAGACATCCCAATGTACAAAGGCAACTTAGATGTTGAAGAATTGTTGTATTGGATAAGATCAATGGAAAAATACTTTGACTATGAATATCTCGATGAGGAGAAGAAGGTGAAACATGTTGTCACCAGATTAAAGGGACATGCAACATTGTGATGGGAAAAACTGTAGGTTGATATAAGATGCAAAATAAAACAAAAGGTCAAGAATTGGGATAGAATGATATCCAAGATGAAGGAMAAATTCATACCCAAGGACTATGAGATAAATTTGTTCAGGAAATTGCAAAACCAGAGATAGAAGGGAATGAYAGTGAAAGAGTACACATAGGAGTTTTACAGGCTATACATTAGGGTTGGACAAAGAGAAAAAGATGATGAAAAGGTTGCTAGGTATATAAATGGCCTGAGATATGAAATCTAGGATGAAMTCAACATGATGACAGTAAGGATAGTGGAGGATGCTTATCATATTGTGTTGAAGGAAGAAGAAAAGTTGGGYAGGAAACAGAGGCCAACCATCGATTGGTATCCACATAAATGGTGGAGAAACTAGAGCTTGAGACAACTGAACATATGATTTTTTATAGAGTCTCATGGTTGCAGAAAGGAAACCAGGTTGAATTTAAGATAAGAGGTTATAGAKATGATATTTTTTGTGATGTGATTCCCATGGATGTATGTCACATTTTTTTGGGCAGACCATGGCAGTATGACATAAATGTCATTCATGATGGGAGAAAAAATATGTATACTTTRGAGAAGAATGGTAAGACACACGTGTTACTACCAATATACGAAAGGRAAGTAAAGGAAKAACCTAGCACAAGTATACTTCTCATGAGTGGGRAGGAAATACTGAGTGAAGTCAAGAAGGAACAATGGATGCAATTTGTTGTGGCGAGGAAGCCCATAGTCATCCTTACAAGTACTTATGTGGATGATATGCTTGAAGAAATTCAAGATGTTTTGGAGAATTTTGATGACATATTAGTGGATGAGTTACCTAGCTCATTACCAACCATCAAGAGTATCAACCATCGCATTGATCTAATACCATGAGGAAGTTTGTCGAACAAATCAACGTATAGATTGAGACCTCGAGAGAATGAGGGGGTAAAAAGACCAGTCCAGGATTTGATGGACAAGGGTTTGGTCAGAGAAAGCTTGAGTCCATGTGCAGTACCAACTGAGTTGAGTCCAAAAAAGGATGGAGGATGGAGAATGTGTACATACTCAAGATCCATAAACAAGATCATCATCAAGTACAAATTTTTTTTTCCGAGGATGGTTGACTTAATGCATTGTTTGAGTGGATCAATATTTTTTTTCAAATATAGATATGAAAAGTGGATATCAAAATATAAGAATGAGAGAAGGTGATGAGTGGAAAACAACCATCAAAACAAACGAAGGGTTGTATGAGTGGCTTTCTATGCCATTTGGATTGACAAACGCCCCAAGTACTTCTATGAGGTTGATGAATGAAGTATTAAAATATTTTATTGGTAATTTTGTTATTGTATATATGGATGATATATTAGTCTTTAGTAAAATTGAAGAAGAGAATTTGAGGCACTTAAAATTAGTGATGAGCAGACTGCAGCGGGAGAAGTTGTTTATAAATCTGAAGAAGTCCTATTTTATGAAGACAAGACTCATTTAATTAGGTTTTATGATCTCTTCAAATGAATTGAATATGGATCCAGAGAACGTGAGATAAATCAGAGAATGGCCATCGCCAAGGAGAATATTTGAGGTGAGAAGATTCCATGGATTAGCAAGTTTCTATTGAAATTTCATTAGAAATTTTAGTGGCATTTGTACACCAATGATGGATATGATGAAGAAGAAACCTAATTATTTTAAGTGTACAGAAGAAGCTGAGAAAATATCTAGGATATTAAAGGAGAAGATAACAGAACAACCGATTATGGTCTTGCTAGATTTCGAGAAGACATTTCAAGTAAGATGTGATGCTATTAGAGTTGCAATTGGAGCAGTCTTGAGCCAAGATAATAGGCATGTTTCATATTTCTATGAGAATATAAATGACACTAAGAGAAATTAATCCACATATGACAAATATTTTTATGAAATAATTCAATCCTTGAAGAAATGGAGGCACTAACTTGTTCCAAAAGAAATTTTTTTCTATAACGATAATCAGTCTTTACAATTCATAACTAGATAGGAGAAGTTAAATCAGAGACATGCTAAGTGGATAGATCTTATGAAAAATTTAACTTTTGTCATAAACATATTTCTGGTAATGCTAACAAAATTGGTGATGCATTGAGCAGGAGATGTCTAATTCTACAAGAATTTCAAGTGAAAACATTAGGGTTTGAATACCTTAAGGAGATGTATTGTGATGACTCGGATTGTAAGGAGGAATATGAAGTGTATGCAAATCCTTTGCTCAAAGACAGAAGTCAGTGGAAAGAGTACCTGATTCAAGATGGATTGTTGTTTAAAGGTTGATGGTTGTGCATGCCAAAGTTCTCGATGAGAGATAATCCATTAAAGGAAAAACATAGTGGAGATCTAGAAAGACATTTTGGCCATGACAAGACATTTGAACAGTTGAACAATTCATACTATTGGCCAGGTATGATGGTATAGGTGAAGAATTTTGTAAACAAATGTAATATTTTCCAGTATGCAAAAGGGAAGAGACAAAACATTGGGTTGTATCAACCATTTCCTATTCTATATAGGCCTTGGGATGCAATAAGCATGGATTTTGTGTTGGGATTGCCAAGAACACAAAGGATAAATGATTCCATATTTTTTGTAGTGGATAGATTGTCAAATATCGCACACTTTATCCCATGCCAGAAAAATAATGATGCAACACACATTGCAAATTTGTTTTTCAAGGAAGTTGGCAGACTTCATGGGTTGCCTACGAGTATTGTCTCAGATAGGGACACTAAATTTGTTGGTCATTTTTGGAGGAAATTCTGGAAGAAACTGGGGGAAACAATATCTTTTAGTTCATCATATCACCCTCAAACAGATGGATAGAATGAGATGGTAAATATGAGTTTAGGAAATTTGTTGAGGATTCTGGTCATTGAACATCATAGCCAGTGAAATCAGATTTTGTCAGAAGAAGATTTTGCATACAATGACTCACCAAACATGAGTACAAGGAAGATTCCATTCCAGATAGTATATGGGATGAATCCAAGGGGAGTATCAAAGTTTAGAGATCTGGATAAAAATGAATTCAGACGCATTGGAGAAGAAGGCTTCACTGCATAAATGCATAAGCTTGATAATCAAATCAAAGATAGGTTGCATAATACTAGCAGAGAATATAAATACAGAGTTGATCAACATAGGAGAGAACATCAATTTGAAGTGGGATATCAAGTTCTAGCACATATCAGGAAGGAAATGTTCCCAAGAGGAACATATGACAAATTGAAATTGAAGAAGATAGGACCGTGCAAGATCCTGAGGAAATTTGATGAAAATTCTTATGATATAGAGTTGCGAGAGGATGTGGGTATATCACCCATATTCAACATTTTAGACCTGTATCCTTATAGGGAAGATGATACAAAAGGATCAAAAGATCAAAAAGAGATCTAGTGGGAGAAGAAAATGTATGTGCCATAAAATCCACATATGGAGATGATCATAGATCTGAGGACTGGTAAGAAGACCTGAAGGAATACTTATTATGAGTATTTGGTAAAGTGGAAAGGACATAAAATAGAAGATTTCAGTTGGGTAAATGAAGCATATATTCAGAAGCATGGAAAGTTAGTGCAGGAGCTCATGAAAAGGAGTCCATGAATTTTTGTCCAAAGAAGTATGATGCAGAAGCATCATCATCAAAATGCGAGTGGAGGATAGCTCAATGCCCTAGCACACATTTTGAATTGTTTTTGAAATTTGAAAGATGGCATGTCAGGTAATATGTTGAAAGGATTGTAATTAAAGAACATATAAAATGTTTAGGAGTTGAACCATTGCTTGAGATCGATAGGGATTGTATTTTATTTAATGTAGTAGATTGCAGTACAAATTCAAATCATTTTGTCTTATATGTTTGTCTCGAACATTTATTGTAATAAGCCTTAGTAGTTGAAAAATTTTAATTTGATAGGATAGCACTAAGGTAGTCAGAGGGAAAATCTCTATGAGATTGTTTTATATAAATAAATGTATTGTTGCCCAAATGAGGCTCCTGAAATCTATTTGAATTTGTTATTGTTGAGTTGCAGAAGCTTATCACAGTTGTATGAATCCATGTGAATTTCATTTGAATGATAATAAACAAGAAGCGTTGATCCAAATGTTTGGTGTTGTTTTTATTGTGTCTATCTGAGTGAATGAATGGTAGGATTTATGTTTAATTGCATTTCTCTTTTATTACTTGTTCTATTGTTATGAATGAATTTGCATGGTTGAATATATGAATATGTGAGGAATATATAAGTTTTAATTGTTTCTCTTCTACCATCAATTGCAAGGAGTGCATAGTGTCCGCAAGGTGTGTGTTGGCAGAGTATCTTTCGACTCGAAAGCTCGGGAAAGATAACATGAATCTTTTGTTTGCAAAGAGTGCATAAGTGTTGACAAGGTGTGCATTGACAGAGTCCATTTTGAATTAGAGGTTCAAGAGGGATAGTTTGAAAGTGTGCATATGCGGAAACACACTTAGAATCATATTTCTTAGGAGGAACAATTAGGCCATATAAGAATTGTTGCAAGGAGTGCAAAGTCGCCCATCAAGAGTAAAGTTGAAGGAATCCTATCACAAGGTGTTTGTAGGGTTGATATTTGGCTAAGTATCAGAGAAGTCATTCTGAGAAGTTTAGAGGGTCAAGGAGGAACAAGCTCATGAAAGATAACTAGAGATTTGTAATCAAGGTGTGCACATTGTTTGCAAGGAGTGTGTGACAGAGTATTTTGACTCATAATCTTAGGAGTAACTCAAGAGTATTTATAGAAGAGTGTAAGAACTGGTGCAAGGTGTGCTCAGTCACCCAAAAAGAAGGTAATTTGTGGAAAATACATGTCGCAAGGTGTGCACAGAGTCAAAATTCGACTAAGTGTCAAAGAAAATTCTCTAAGGAGTAAAAGTTTAAAGGAGGAACAAGCTCAGAACAAATAGTCGGGAATAATCCTTCGATCGAGAGGAGCCCTTTAATATTTCATAAATTCACGAGCGAGATCCATTTAGGACGAAGCAAGATCGTTCCAGACCGTCATATCTGGGAGAGAGTTGAATGGAAGTTAACTGTGGAGCCTTTCGACCCTTCGTGGTTCAGAGGCTTTTAAGTGTTTCAAGAGTGGGGATTATCGAACCCCTTAAGCAATGAGACAATCCTAGTTGTTGGCTTCCAGGAGGATATGTGGCAGCAGATCAAAGAGTTTGGAAGGTAGAGCTTCAGAGAAATAGCACGAAGCAAATAACATTTTATACCGAAATCTGAGGCAGATCACAGTCGTTGGTTATTGGAGGAGCGAGAACCACATATCTATCCAGGTAAGTTCGTTGGTTCAGGGTTCAAGAAAAAGTGTTGTAGTTCGTACCAAAACAGTTGATGCCCAAAGTTCAAAGTGCCTTTCATGGTTTATCCCCTGGTCATAGCCTGAGGTCGCATGTGGATGTGGGCTAGCCGAAGGAGCTAATGCCCACAAATTAAAATTTTGAAGAGCACTAAGAAAATGACCCGCAAGTTCCATACGACCTATGCCTAAGGTGATAAAATGGATTGTGTTAAACTAAATTGGGGGCTAGAAAGGTCTCGAGGAGTTAATTTCTCTCAGCCTTGTGAATATCTTTGATCGGGAGGTCTCGCAACCCCTAGGAGAGAAGAGGGGTTGCATCATTATTACAGTAATGATTTTATGCAGTAATCACGAATATAATGGTAATATGAACCTCATATCCATTAAGTAATATGAAAAGATAACTTGCAGAATAGCGCACATATAACAAATAATTAAGAATGAATGGAATAAAATCCTCCCATTCCCTCAACACTACAGAAACCTTGTTCTTGTAGTTTCAATAGATACCTTGAGTGATACTTTATCTACACATGTAGGTGATGCCAAAAGGGTTGGTGTATGAAGGGTTTTGTTGGTAAAATGATAACTTGAAACTAGGGTATTACAACCGCATGCAATTCCAACAAATGGTTTCGTTGTCAGGACCAAAATTTTGTGATTAAGGGAATGTTTCAGAGGTCGACAAAGAAATAAATTTCAGAATGGTTAGAAAGGAAGGAAGAATATTTTTCCCTAAAAGAGAATATAAAACCTCGAATGAGTAATGAAAATTAGATGCAAAAGTGTGTATATACATTGTTGCATGAAATTTTCTTTGGCAAATTTCCAGTTATTCTAACAGAGTGGTCAGAAATATTAGTGGAGAACACTGGAAGGTACCGAGACACAACGTCGAGGAATTGGAGTCCTGAGTTGGTAACAAAGATGAATTCCATAAGTAATAAAACTTCTCATGTAGTGGATTTATGGTTGGAAAACATATTAGGAGGATATATTACATAGTTCATAGTAGATTGTACCGAGTCATACATTGTTGCAGAAAATGAATTCTTCAAAGGTACACATGGAAGGTTCATGAAATTTTGGGGTACATGGATAAAGATGGTTTTGTGTAACAATTGCATGATGAAAATGGAATTTGACTGTTAAAATGTTTCATGCACATAAGGGAAACAAGGGATGACAAGAGGATAGTCTGAGGACAAGGGAGAATGAAGGAAGTGATGAAGAAGGAAGGGAGGGAATGAGGATGTAGAGAGTCTAAGAAGGTATACCATAAGAATAAGAAGATTTTGGAGAATTGTGCAAACGAAGGAGGAACAAGAGGAAAAATAATGGGGCTAAGAAAGGAGAGCAACATAGTGAGGCAG
This sequence comes from Picea engelmannii, assembly GCA_009831015.1. Classification (NCBI taxonomy): domain Eukaryota; kingdom Viridiplantae; phylum Streptophyta; class Pinopsida; order Pinales; family Pinaceae; genus Picea; species Picea engelmannii. Next base: position 728,929 of record ML777265.1, on the reverse strand, counting down.
AGGGGAGAGGACCTTTTGCAATAATACAAATCATGGAGATACCACACATAAGAGGAGAGGAAGAGGAGTTCCAGTCCAGTCCTATAATAGAGGAGTCATTAAGTCCTAATCAAATTGGATTGTGTGTCAAATCCACGACCCCACGTGTGTAACTACAATCAGAAATAACAATTGAAGACTTATCAAAAGCGCTTATAGTTATCAAGGAAGGACATAGTAGTAGAAATATAAGTAGTGGAATTAGTGTGTACATTCATAGTCAACCAACATCAGCAAGAGGATGGACTACACAAAGAAACATGGTAGGAGTAGACAACACCCTCATACTGTCTGAGTTCTGAGTGGGATTAGAGGACACAAAACAACATATGTTTGTCTGCGAGACAATTTGGGCCGCTAAGAACGTCCAATAATAGGCTTTGAAGATTACGCAATTGGAAACTACATTTAGAGGTCATGCGCTAGTCTGGTACATGAATATTCATAGTACCATTCCTACGAGATAGGCCAAGACATTAGGAAAGATAAGACAAACATTTCTAAAATAATTTAAGAAGACAAAGTCATAATCACAATACATTACATAACTAAAAGAGATTAAACAAGTTAAAAGAGATTCAATATGGGACTTCGATCAAAGGTTCAGAGATCTGATGGGAAAGAAGACTTTATAGATCCCGGATAAATAACATCAAGAATGGTTTATCACAGGAATTATACCACACATTCGCAGGCCATTTATTCATCACAAGGTTGTGTTGCATCTCGAGGCCATGGAAAATGCAATGAAATTGGAATCATACCCTATAGGAGACAGTGCATGGATGGTGCAAGTCCATATGCAATTGGTTACTTTGACGATTCAACTAGTAGAAATTACAAAAGGAAAGGAGAAGCGAGAGAAATTATGGTGTACTGAATGTAGGATTGAAGGCCATCATAAGTATGAATGTCCAACATTCACATAATATTTAGCAACTGGAGTGTTGAATCCATTACCAGGAGGGAGGTATTGTGAGATATGTAAGAAATGGGGACATCATCCAACTGAATTTCCGTTACTATAGAAGTATTAGAGTATACTAGGGAACTTGTTTTGAAACCTTTTCAAGTCGGTCCGACATGAAGAGAAGGATTGTTGTGCATTTGATTTGATGAGGGAGCGTACTTCAATTATGTACAATATTTAGGAGGAGAATGATGATATACATGGAGGAGGTCAAAAATATAATAATCAGATAGGATTTACTCCAGGGAATAGAGGAAATTTTGGTAGAGGTCGAGGTAGAGGAAATTTTGACAGAGGAGGAAGAGAACCAATAATATGTTATAATTTCAATCAACTGGGGCTTTTAGCCCGCAACTGCCCAAATACATGTACATCGTTCACATACTATAGAGAATTAGATGATGCACCATAATATTGTCCCAAACTAGTTAAGAAATGGTGGGATAGACAGAACCAAAACTAGAATACAAATCGAAACATACAGAAAATATAAGTCGAAGAACACAATGGAGAACCAAGAATAGGATTTGTTACACATGGAGGAGATAGAAAATGAGATGATATGAAGAATGGAGGGAAGAAGGATGAGAAATGGATAAGGAAGTTAGAAGGACCCATGGAAACCTTTGATCCTTAGAAAGAATATGAGACATATCATAGGGAACACAAAGAGGTACTCATACAGGATTGGGGAGGATCAACATTATCTATGCCACAAGTCACATATTGCATTGTACCAGAGAAACCAAATGGGAAAGTAAGATCGCTAAAAGAATTATTGAAAATTTGCATAGAGATAATGAAAGATGAAACTCCACTGAAAACACTTCATGAGATGATGGATCACTATACACAATAAAGGGAAACTTCCATTGTAGAAAGCATGGTGAATCAGGTACTACGAAGAAAGAGGACCAGCAAAGAATTCAAATTCAATGCAGAAATAGGGTAATATGATGTGGATATTGTTACTTGGAAGTTGGGTCTGATGTCGACGTGTTGCCTAAATAGACCTAGGAGATGATGGGAAAACCCAAGCTGGTATGGTCTCTTTTTTAGTTAAGGCTCGCGAATCATCACAAAATAATACGAAATGGTCGATTGACAAGAGTACCTATGAACATGGATGGGATGTGTAGTATGGTCTAGTTCGAGGTTATTGAGATCGTGGATGACAATCTACCATCTCTAGAATTGATGGGACTACAATACAATTTTGATAACCAGGCGATCATTACCTTGAAGAGGAGGGAGATGATATTTGAAGTTGGAGATTTGAAATGTATTGCACCATTGGACCCAAAATAAGTAAAGAGATACATAGATACAACAAGAGGAAATGGCATTGACGATTTGTATAACATGAATGCATGGATGGATGATCATGCAAACCCTACTGCAGATGGTGTTCTAAGATGGAGAAGTATCAATTTGTGTGCATCAAACTCAAAGGAAGGTCTAGAGCATTGGAAATAGAGGATGCATGAAGTCTCAACTAGACAATGTTCACGCATGACTCGATCGTTGCATTGTATCGAAACAAATATATATGACACACCAAGGTATGATGGATTAAATGATATAAGTTTGTTTATAAACACATTTAATTTGAAGGTACCTGAACCACAAACACTGCTAGCACTAAATGACTCCAACGAGATGGTGGGTTGCACATAGAGAGTGATTGATCCAACAGGTCATGTTGAGTAGTGCAGGACCTTATGGATTTCAGTACCATAGAGATAATGGACACACAAATTTATACACACACTCAACACAATTCCAAAGAATTGTTATTTGGAATTGGAAATGTGCAAAGAGACAACAAGATGAGATGAGTTGAATCAGAGGTTCAAAGTCACATTGAAATTTGAACATGAATCCCCATCAATATATGTAGTGCTACATGACATTCAAACTAAGATCTTATCATAGGAAGGGTTGATAGAGGTAGTACCACTATGTAGTGTACACAGAGCTAATATGATTGTCCATGATTTATAGGAGTTCTACAATGTTTCCAAGGAAGAACAAGATGAAGAACATCCTAGGAATGTAAAAGTACCTGAAACAGAAGGAGAACGAGCAATAGAAGGTCCAGAGCTTCAATCTTCCACATACAAACATCCTATAAAGACGCGGAGGTAAAAATTGGGACGACGAAGAATATGAAGTTTGTGTAGATAGGATATTATTGGAGTGATGATGATGGTAGATAATATTGCATATTTGTTGTGAGAATATCATGACCTATTCCCAACTACATTCTCATAGATGAAGGGGATATATGGGGACTTAGGCGAGATGAAGACTCCATTGAAGCTAGGTGAAAGCCAAAATTGTAACGACCCCTCCATTACGACATAAATGTAAGTGAGTACAATTGTAGTAATTTTTTTTTTTTGAAATATTAACAGTTAGAACAAGTGATAAGTGACAATAATCAAACTTTAACATTTACACATTTTATTGCCCTCTACATAGTTATGCAGAAATAATCAAATACAACATCGTGATACTAAAATATCTGTTATCACATCCCCATAACATAGATGTCTATCCACCCAACCTACCTTTCAAGGTTAGGACCTCCAAGACACATAATCAACACTCAATTCCAGGATTCATCTGATTGATTTTGACCATTTAAGGTTTCAGTACTGGCGACTATTCTGAAGAATATGGAGATATATATTCCCATAACCGAATTGCTTCTAGACTTGGGACTACAGTAACATTAATGTTTTTGTCATAAAGAAAATTAAACATTCTAATACTCATCATACTAGACAAATGTTAGACAATTCATCACTACTAAGTCACATCATAAGAATTACTCCATCTTGATTTCAAACCAATTACAATTAAACGCTATTACGATAATATGACATGATATGATCCAACCCAATATAATTGTAAAGAATGAAATCAATATTTAAAATAAATAGTTTAAATTCTCCTTTTATGCTAGCAAATTTACTCATATAACTTCAATATGGAATTTATACATTTTACCTTAGTAATTTACACAATCAATTCGTCAAGAATTAATTTAAAGTGTTCTACTAAATTTAAGGAATTTTCCTAAAAAAGTAATTAGGTATTAGGTATAAGGACATTTTTCTTCCCTTAGCAATGCATGACCATGATAAAAAAAATTGGAACAAAAATTACCTATTTAAATTTTTTATACCATATCATGGATTTAATTTAATTAAAAGACCTTTCTCAAATTCCATACCATACCCACTTTTGAGTAAAATATATGAAATAATCTTACTCAAACATTTTCAGATCTTGCTTGGCTAAGGAAAGATAGACGAGAATATCACCCTATGTTTATAGCCTCAAAATTTGTTTCCTCATCCACAAGTATTAGTTACAAGGGCTTAGGATGATTTTTTTATAAGTAAAAGATTGATGTAAAATTCAACAAGTTTATATAATTTTTTTAATATAACAGATGCAAAAGTAAATCTGGAGACAAAATAAAAAATACAAAGTCACATATTAATTAGATGAGATAGAATAGAAATCGCTTATTTCATTCCAATAAATCAAAAGAGTAGTTCTCTTTACAAAAATCCCTAAGGGAGTTTGGACCAAACTCAAACATAGATGTCCCCGATGAAAACTATACAAAAGGACTTATGATAGAAAGTAAAAAAATGATCCTTAAAATATGGATCATCTTGCCATAGATTGTTTCCCACTCGACTCTGCACAATATCCTTTATCAGTCATGAAATTTAATTCATAAACAGACAAGTCTACACAGACTATCAAAGATAGATCAACACCTCAAAAAAACAAGTGTCTGAATGATGTAATTCAACCTTGACTCGTGTTGTCTACAATTGGACCCTATTGTCATAAAAGAGAATTAGGATTTTAATGAATTAAAGAATTAATGAAAACCAAACTATCTCAATAAAACTCCAGAGAAGACCTTAGCATGTTTTCTCCTTTTATCTCTCTTTGTGTTCTTCCTTCTCCTTTTTCCTTTCAGAAATCAAAATTATTTGATGTAGTTCAACTACCTCTTTTAGTTAAGTTAAATAAAACTCAAATAACTTTTAGTTTAGGGGAATAATTAATATAATCATAATAAAGGTCTTTAATAAATAATAACTAGTAGGTGGTGTTAGCGTCAGAAGTCACTCCTGGATTGCTTGTAGGAGCAGAGCCCAACGCCCATCAGTTTTATGTCACTATTTGTTTATGATGAATGATCAAATGGAGATAATGGCTCTAGGAAGTATCA
>ML777265.1:710802-723152 GCA_009831015.1 Picea engelmannii | reverse complement strand
AGAAATCATGGTAGGACTGATGAGTGACGTGGAGTGGTGAGTGAACGGTGATCGGGCAGGAAAACGATAGGGCAGATACAAGCGGCAGGATCCATGGGTGTTGAAGTGTATGAGCTAGGTGGAGGAACACAATGGCCGAAAAAATGTGGTTAGCATGATATGGAAAGAAGACGTGGCGGCAAAGAACAGACGGCAGATGTATGTGACGAGGCTTCGGGATTTCGTGGATCAGGGTTCGCGAGTTTGAAGAGCGCGATTTCCTTGCCTCCGGGATCCCCGATATCTCGATATGTGACAAGCTCCTTCTCCCGGGGAATAGCCCCTACCGGCTAGATCATAACCCATAGGACCTGTCCCTGCGTGACCGTGGTCCAACTTTCCATCGGGATTTCGGCGTTTTTTACGACACGATGTTTGTGTCCACTAGACTTGTGATTTCCCGAAACCCGGTGGCTTATGGCCGTTGACTTGTTGACGGTCATCTCCTTGGTGCATAGTCTGCCACCTGTCTTCCAATATCGAAAACCGCCCCCGATATCGGGAAATCGGGCATCGGGATATCGGGATTTCTGTTGCCATGTGCTCGGGAATGTTAGTTCTGCGACCCCCGACTCTGTGGGATCTCTCGCCACGTGCCTCTAGATCGGATGACCTGTATTCAGCCTTTAAAGAAAAGAGACTTCTCTGCTGCTAAATGTCGAGTAGATGGGCAACTCCGACACCCCGATGACCGTTGATTTTCTTTGCGGACGGATCTCGTCCGTCAATAGCGAGACTTAGCACACTCGCTTGATTTGATACTTGGAAGAAAACAAGAATTCTCCCGAGCTGTGCTTGAGCACTGCGTGCAACTTGCAGACCCGTGTGCTTCTCGGACCAGGGACAAGATTTACCCCCCGAACCAGAAATATCGCTAACAGGTGGGACCCCTTGTGAGTCCCTTTAGTTTCTTAACAAAAATAAACATAACTAGTCAATTAATCAACACATCCCTCCTTGTGGCTCCCATAATCATTCTCATAATTTGAAAATTAAATATCAATGATCTTTTAAACCTTATCCAAAAATATAATTTCCAAGATATCCAAAAATAGTATGTTGTTGAAAAAACTCAAGAGATAACTGTTCTTACAATCAATAATAAAATAACTCAAAAACCATATTTTCCACTTTCAGAGGCAATTTTCCCTTTTCTTTTGTTGTCTCCCTTTGACTTTTCTGAATTGGCCTTAAGCTGTGTAGATCCTTTGGACTCGATCTCACTGATAACATGAGAGAAGTCATCTCTCAAGTGCACGTAGGATGAAAAAAATTAGGTTGAATCACTAGAGGGAGAGGAGTGGGCAACAACAACTTTTCCTTTATCATGTGTGTGGTGGGCTTCGGTTTTGAGTCTCTTTCATTCATGGGAACACTATACAGGTGATTGTGCAGGGGAGATTTGGACATTTGGGTTAAACGGTGGAGGAGGAGCAGGTAGAGACAAATTGGGCCATCCACGATGTTGGGAGATTTTTGGGTGAACAATCTCTTGCCATCTGTCATTCTCATGGACTTCAGGTTGTAATGAGACATGAGGGGGGACAAGAATACCGGGGACATGTTGGGGATGGAAGGGAGGCCTTTCTGGCCTAGGTTGGACTACCCCTTGTCCAATCCAGTTCAAAAATCCAGCTTGGAAGAGATGATTTAACTCTTGTGGATTTGCATCAAAATGTATCGAAAATATAGGCCTTCTAGGGCCTCTGTTCCAATTCTCTTTGCCCATATTATTTCAGCCATGGCTTCCTCTGCTGATGAATCTCATCATGTATGAAACGTTCATTAGCAACTAGCTTCTTAAACAAACAATACATGAAATATCTTTAATATGAAACAAAGTTTGTCTTAGCAATCACATCAGACCCATGCAATCCAATCCATAAAATTCATTTAATATGTGTCAATGAACAGGGGGTGAATAAGGGTTATGGGATATCTGAGGGGGTTGTATTGAGCAAAAAAGTGATAAGATGAAAGGGAGTAAGAACATGATTACTCCTCAAAAAATCATTAAACAATAAATTGTGTTGCAATAACAAAACATATCAATTGTAACCCATCTCTGTGTCATCCTTTAACTATTGTAATACAAAGTTTCCATTTAATTTTAATTTAATTTTAAGAACATTGTGTGCAAAGTGAATCTAGAATTGTGAGGGGATTCGTAACGAGTGAAAAAGTGAGAAAATGACAGGGAATGATAATGGATATTGTTCATAAAACAAATTAAATAATCAATAATCATAAATCTGTATTAGAATCAATCCAAAAAGAATCCAAAAGAATCAACATTCATTCTTTGTCAATTTTATACCAAACTGTCTAATGTTCCAATAATTAACTTTCCCAGAATTTCTCAATTCATAGCAGTCTGTGCAATCATAACTTATAAACAAAACAAGCTTTCCATTCAACAATTTTGTTTAACAAAGCATTGGTCCTTTATTTCTTTTCTTTCCTTTCTTTAAATATTATCAAAAAAATGGACAACAATATGCTCGAAATCCATCCTTGATAGTCCATAGTGCATCACGATAATAATCAACATCCACTATTTACCACTTTACAATCGGGCTTAATTAAAATATACACAGGTCTCTTTTAAAAAACAAACAAACTTCCAAAATATGCTCGATTATACACAGTCTTCATCATATCAATCGACACGATCTTGCAATGAAGAAACAATCAACAAAAACATATGACTTGAGCCTTATCACTATGGGTGTCAATTTCTTTGAAAACCATTGGTAATATGTACAATGATCCAAGATAATGTATGAAGATAACATCACCAACTACACAAAGGCATCATTTTTAAAACTGGCCATAATCCTGATCGGGCCTAGCAAAAACACACAGGTGTTTTCAATTGCAATGAAGACCACACTGGTAAAAACACAATGAGTAAAACCATAATGAAAGAAGATATATCTTGACTATATGAAAGTGCCTGTTTCAATTTGTAATTGTTCGACCAATTTTATCATAGAAGGATGAGACACAAACTTGATGGAAAAAACGTCCCTAACCATTTCACTGATAAACCAATATTTGACAACCCAGAAGATGCCCGAAGGGAGAAAAGATAGTTGGAAATAAAATCGGGTCTGTCACAATCAAATGCATTGAGACAATAAGAGTGAATTCATATTTTAACCATAACACAAAGAACTAGAGGTATTCCGATACTTATCAACCACATGAAGAATACCTTTCAAAAAAGATACAACAGTGAGCCACACAATCTTCGTATTACTCCAAGTCCTAGATGAGACCAATGATTAACACCCAAGGAGAGTAAAGGTACGCATATAACAACCCAATGCACATGATGCGTTTAACATTTGTATAGGAGAGGTGAATTTTAATTGAACAGTGGTAGTTATTAAAAGAAACACAGAGATATAACATCTCTACCCATTACTTAAGAGCCGAAAAACTTGACAAAAACACCAGTGAGGACACAAACATATGTTTGACATAACGCCAAGATATAACTTGTATCAACCCACAACCATACATGCATATATTAATGTTAGGGACACCCAAGACTGGATCTTGGGATACTTTGGAGAAAATACAATAAGAATGGGCCAATAACCATGACTTGGGGTTTGAAGAAATGACACAACAATTGTTGGCAATCCCTCTTCGACTGGGTAAGGGTTACAATCATGACTGTGAGGGAACGAAATAACCGATGGTAATACACAGAAAGGAAACCCTCCATCAGAAATGCAAAGCCATATGTACCACCATTCACTTATTATTCCACAGAGACCCATTAGAATATTAGACTGACTGAGCAACCAGTCAATGCACAACTAAAAAACACAACAATTTTTTTTCTTGAAATCCGAAACCTTTTACAGTGATCACAAAGATATATAAAACACATCTACACAATTGAAACTTTCAAGAATGCACAAAATCCAAGCATCATTAAGCCATCATTTGTTCATACATAAGAGAATACTTCATGTATGGGGAGAAAATGAATCATACCTATGGAAAAATGCTTAAATGGTGAATTGGACGAGTCTTCCTTCTCCCAAGAGCCTGAAATGAGGAGATTCACAACCAACATATAAAAAAATGCAACAAAAGAACAATGCTAGGGTGACGATCGATAGGGGGAGTATGGAGTGACGTACAATAAATCCATGTCACTTCCATCACTTGGCCTATTCAATTCGAAGTACGATATAGACCAACAAGCATTACATTCACCAATCAATTAAACCATGTATTCAATGCCAAACCATTTGAAATCTACGATGATATCCATTTCATAGTACACCACCCAAATCATTTACATGTTAACCCTTTCCATTACTCCATCACATAATACATATTTCAATGCCATATGTGCTCCATTCAAATCTAATAAAATTCGCATAGTCCACTAACCACCAATAGCATAATAGTTAGGACTAACACTAATATCCTGACTTTTCCATTTGAATTTGCATATAATCCTTTATCATAGGTCAACATATAACTTCTTTCCTTTTAGGATTTTTTCATAAGTTTTTTTCTTCTTTTGATCATGCTACCATTACAACATCTCTTCCATATATGTGGCTAGGTAATTGATCATAAGCATTAGTGATATGGCTAAATCATATAAACTATAAACAACATGCTCCTAATTACCATTAAAAATGTTTTGGATCTCAAAACACATTCCACAAAAATGATTCATCCACCTATTACCATGTCAAAATGAAACCAAGATTGCATCGTCAACAGTGTAGGACTATGTAGGCAACATCAAAACATCAATGGAAAAAATGTGATATGTATATCCTTGCACCTCTAGTCTACAAGGAGGTTCCACCTACTAGTATTATATTATTAGCATAGTTAAATAATAGTGCTTAAACAATACTTTGCGGGAAGAATTCATCGTTACGATTTTAATCGTCAACAAACTGGCGACTCCACAGGGAAATCTATTTCCAATAGATTAAGAACTCAAAATGTCTAGTTTCGTAGACCAAGTAACATTAGATCAAGGAGCTATAAATCAGAATGATTATGCGCTAGGGGGAAGTGAGCGGATTTAATGGAAAAATGATCCAGAATTTGGGAATAACTCATGGAAAGTGTTACGTATGAAGGGGTTTATCCCTATGAGCATAATCATTCAACTAAAATTTGTTCTTAACTCGAAGGAGAAAATTTTTATGAAGTTGTTCTTTTGAATCTCGAAATGGATGAAGAAAAGGAAAGCAGAAGCGAGATAAAACCAGCTATCTCATAAAACAATAGTGAAAGAAGATAACACTTTCAATGATGCCTTCAAAGGGAGAATCATGACAGTCGTTTAATCTTGATTTTTATTGATTAACAATAATTTGCAGAAGTGTCGTTGTGGAAAAATTGATCCAACATTTTATTTTGAAAAAATTTGAAGTTTAAAAGAACAAAAGACATAAATGTCATAACATAAATGAAACAATAAGACTGAAATAAGCATAAATGAAATGACAAAAAATGAAATAGTAGAAATGGAAAACTATTAGTGTGAAAGAAGAAATGGAAAACTACTAATATAAAAGAAGAAATGAAAACTACTATAATACAGAACAATCCAAACAACGTTAAACTCTTCAAGTTGGTTCCATGTAATGTTTTATGTGGGAAACATTAGTGTTGTAGGAAAACAAGCACTCCTGTAAGTACTTTAGAATATAGGAATTTTCACCCAGGACAAAAGCGATCTTAAAAGGACCCAGCCATAATTTTTGAAACTTTGAATGTCTTCCTCTATTAGCATGAGTTGAATCCCACAACAATCCCTTATCATTGACTTTAAATTTGATATCTTTGACACTCTTGTTGAAAAACAAATTAACAGTCTGTTGTCTTCTCTTTTTATTACCCAATGAAAACATCCTTTGATCCTCTAAAACCACAAGTGCATTCATTCTTTAAGAAACATCGAAAGAATTTAATTCTTTGACCTATAGCATTAAAATTAAGGAGGAAAGTTCCAAGTCAGTAGGAAGAATGTCTTCTTGACCATAAACAAGATGTAAAGGAGTGAAACTAGTGCTAACCTTGGTGGTACTTCGATCTGCCCAAAGGGCGTAAGTGAGGAGAGTGTTTTGTTGATGAGGATTATCTTCGATGAGCCTTTTGATGATTCTTACCAGATTATTATTGGTAGACTTGGCCTACCCATTCCCTTGGGGGTAATAGGTTGATGAGGTAAAATATTTAACCCCCAAATTAGCTAAAATTTGGGTCATCATGGCAGAAATAAAAGAGGGACCATTGTCTGTAATAATTTCCAAAGGAAGACCAAATCTAGAAAAAATATTATTTTCTAGAAAAGAAATTACCTGCTCATTCGGAAAATATTTAAGCAGGACAACTTCAGCCCATTTTGTAAAATATTATGTGGTTGTCAAGATAAATATTTTTAGTGCTGAAGAAATATGATTAATGGGACCAATAAAGTCAAAACCCCACTTTGAAAAAGGAAATTCTATGAGGACATGTTGTAAGGGCATGGTTGAAAGATGTTCTTCCCCAACAAATTTATGGCACTTGTCAGAATATCTAGAAAAACCATAAGAATCACGAAAGATTGAAGGCCAATAGTATCATTTTCTGATAATATTAAAAGCAATGGTTTTAGCAGAAAAATGACCTCCTACATGAATAACATAATTTGAAGAACCATGAGTTTCTTGCAATAGTTTTTGGGCTTCCTCATTGTTTACACAGTGAAGCAACATACCATCGACAAATATTCTAAACAAGAAGTCTCCTATAATGACGTATCTAGCATATCCAAGATGGATCCTTCTTTTTTGATGAGTGTCTAATTTATATGGACATCTTTGGTTTTTCAAATAGTAAACCAAATTTTTATACCAAGGATGTTCAGACACAGGAAGGATTTGATTATCAGTGTAGAAGAGTGTTGATAGAGAAATATCATGTTCATCAATTACTTCACTAGTTTCAACATCCTGAGCTATGTGAAGGGCTAAGTCACATCCATTGATGGTGTTAGAAGTCATGATAGTTAAATTACACTCCTAGATCTTGGCAAGACAATGTGAAAGCTTCCCTGAAAGATAAGTCTGTGAGAGAAAAAACTTGATAGCGGTTAAAGGGACTTTTACCAACACGTGCTTACCTAAGATGAAGTGGTGAAATTTTTCAATATATTTAACAAGAGTGAAAGAATATTTTTCAATAAAAGATTAGTTAAACTCATCATCAAACAATATTTGACTCATGTAAGCCAAAAAAAAATTGTTACCATGGTCATCACCTTGCATGAGGATAGAAAAAACTTCTTCCTCTGTGGCATTAGTATATATCATAAATTCTTTCTCAAAATCCGTCTTTGTGAAAACCAACACATAACTGATTTCTTTCTTGATCCCTACAAAATCATTTTTGACATCATATTTCCAATAAAAGGAATGATCTTACTTAAGAAGATTATGAATTGGCTTGACTATTACATCAAAATCAGGAACAAACCTACAGACAAAGTTAATAACACCCATAAAAGATTAAACCTCTTTTTTGGAAGTGGGAGTAGGCATATTTGGGATAGCATCAATCCTTTTAGGATCAATGCTTATTCCTGAATCAGAGACAATGTGTCCAAGGATATTTCCTCTGGTAACATTGGAGATAGACTTATAAGTATTTATCAAAATGCCAAATTTCTTTCATCGCATGAGAACTCTTTTAGGATTACCAAAATGATCTTATCAGATTTTAGAGTACACAGTTAAGTCTTCAAGATAGATCTGAATAATCTTGTCGATCAAATCATCAAAAGATACTTGGATATCTCTTTGAAAAGTGGCACCTGCATTAGATAATCCAAAATGCACATGTTCATAAGAAAATGATGCCCCAAAGAGTAATAAAAGTGGTTTTATATTTATCTTCCCTTTTTACCTTGATTTGATTATAACCAGATAAACAGTCAAGTAAGGACATCATCTGTGACCTTGCAACTTGTTGCAAAATCATTTCCATATTAGGGAAAGGAAAGTGGTATTTTATATTATCTTGATTCAATGCACGGAAATCTATGCATAATATGATTTGATAAGTTTTTTTCCAAACCAGAACCAAATTGGAAACCCATTCAGAATACTTAACTGGAAATATGATCCCAGACTTCAAGAGTTTTTCCAACTCCTTTCGAATAGTTGCTTCCAGTGCAGGATTAATGGGTCTTTCTTTTTTTCCTAACTGGTTTTATGCCCGCCCTGATAGGAACGACATGATGTATAATAGCAGGATCAAAACCACATAGAAAATATCTTGAAATTCACCAAGCAGACTAGAGAACTTTAATTTTTCTTCATCAGAACATTCGACACCTATTTTAACATTCTTTGGAGACTCGGGTGTTCCAATGTTCAAGGAAATGGTTTCACCCACTTTCCTTTTCGGCTCCTCTTATTTATTGTTATCTTTGTTTCCTACATCACTTGATGAAAATGAACTTTCTAGAGGAGTCAAGCCTTTAGGAATCTTGTTATCTTCCATTGATATATTTTCCTTAGGCTTATAAGGTTCATTTTGAATGATAGCACAGATTCTCTCGTCACTAGGGAACACCTTCCATGATTCTGTATTGTCAGGGATGTGTGGACGATACAAATATTGAAAGGTACAATCAAGTTTTTGTGGAAAAAGTTTCCAATTAGGAGAGGCAGCAAAAATAATTAATCGGTTAGTTGTTGAGTTCAATTCTCTTTTAACATGAGTGATGTTGAAAGATAGTAAGTTCGATATAAGTTCCCAAACATTTTGGGTTTAGAGTTTCATTAACTTTTTACTAGGAGAGTATATATTACATACAAGGTTTACAACATGTTTGAAATACCCAAAAACTGTAAGGTGACCACAACCCAGATTATAGGCATTCTCAATGCCTAACAGTAATGCTTCAAATTCAGTAACATTGTTTGTGCAAGGAAACTTTAACCTATAGGAAAAGTTATGATATTTACCCACAGAAGATTACAAGATAACACCATCTTTGTTTCCTTCATTGGAGCATGAACCATAAAAGTGCATATGCCACATCCCGTCGTCCAAGTCGATTTGTTCCAAGGTAGTGTTTTCCTCATCGATAAATAAGGAATACACTCCTAAGTATTCCTTGACATAACTCACATTAGGTTGTGGGACACTTTCTATGTAAGATTAAATTCTCCTCTGTCTTAGGACTATGATTTTTTTACCATTCCGAGGAATAGATAAGTGTGTCCCGTAGAGTGAGAGGTATCCACCCGTCAAACATTTCCAATATCTTCCTAAGATGATCGAGTAGTTACTCACTAGCATATCAATTAACTGAATATTAAGGGTTGTCCTTATTTCAGGGTGCGCGCACAAAACCAAGGTCACATCCTTGATTTCACCTATGTTCATTTGTTGTCGACTATTATAAGAGAGAATTCTTCTAGAATTTTCATTTGTACAAGATAAGCCTAGCTCTTCCAGAGTAATCTTTGACATTACACTTGGGCCCGAACTGACGTCAATGAGGCAACAATGGGAAATCTTATCCATAATCTTTACAGAAATATAAAATGGGGGGATTTTTATAGGGTGTCTAAAGTTATGTACACCTACTTTATTTACAGAGAAATCCTCTTCATTTATCTCTCCGGAGAGGTTGGCTACAATGGAATATTTTCCTTTCATGAAATTTTCTAGATGCTTATGTTGTTCAGGAACATCAACCATGTCCAGGAGGGTTGCATCTGCTTTGATGTTGGCCAACTGATTTATAATGTTGTATTTGGAAGAGGGGAGAGGGGAGGTAGTTCCTTGAATGTCAGGATCCTTCGGAACTTGAACAGTAGCAATTGGTGAAGATGATATTGGCCTAGAAGAAGTGCGGGGAGGATCATATTTTCCTTTAGGATCATAGGATTTATTCCTAGTATTTATGATCATGACATTAGGGATTTGGTAGTATAATTTGGTGAAATGCAAGTTGAAGGACTTGATAGTCTCACCATCCTTATAAGAAATGTTATTGTACTCCCATAACTACTTGGCTAGGCTTTTGGATTTCCCATAGGTAGATTTTAACCAATAGACTAACTCCTCCCAAGTATATAAAATATTAGGAGGGAGATCAAAGAAATCGGCCACGACCTTCCATTCAAGGGAATTTACAAATAAGAGCATACAAGTATCGTTTTCATTGGATCCTATGTTGTGATAGGCATTAGAAAATTCCACCAAGTGTTCATTTGTATTGACAATGTTATTCCTTGAAAAGCTACGAATATTCTCTTTGGATTTAAGAAGTGGATGAGTAGTAGGTGGTAGGTTAAGAGGGGAGGAAACATGCCACGGGGTAGTTGTATCATCTTCTTCAAACTGAAAAATCCCATACTTCTTAATGACCATGGTAGGGTTTGTGGTATATTAGACTAGGACTTGGTGACTATATAAGCTACCAATCATTGACGAAGCTGAATATTGAGATGAATAAGCACCTCTTGTGCCACCATAGACACCACTATATGACATCCTCTAAATGATAGGTAAGGGAGAGAAAGACGAACTAGATGAACCAGACAAATTTCTCGTTAGAGCACTCCGTTGGGTTGACAACACAATGTTCCTTCGTCCTATTTCAGCAATAGGATTAATTTCCGGTGTAAACCTCTTATTCTTCTAGAAATAAGAGGGTCTAAGGACATGAAAAGATGATCAAAACTGTAGGAAAAAGAAATTTGTAGCTGATTCCTAAGTTGTCTTTGCATATATTCCCAATGTTCTTGGGCACTTATGTCTTATTCAATTGTTTCCCATGAGCAATTAAGCTCAACACGGGTATTAGCGGTATCTAAGATGGTATTAAACAATTTTAAAGCAATGTTGGTCTGATCTTGAAGACCCGACTCACTATTGGGATTCCTTGCAACAAGTACAGTCATTAATAAATGAAACAGTCAAAGAATCAATATCATAAATGTAGATATATTTAATGACAATCAAGCATAAAAATCAACCAGAGAGATATGGATATCTCCCCAGTACGGTCGCCAAATAAATGTGGACAAAAAGATATGAAATAATATTACTCAAGCATTTTCAGATCTTGCTTGGCTAAGGCAAGATAGACGAGAATATCACCCTATGTTTATATCCTCAAAAGTTCTTTCTTAATCCACAAGTATTAGTTACAAGGGCTTAGGCTGATTTTTTTATAAGTAAAATATTGTTGTAAAAATCTACAATTTTATATAATTTTCTGAATATAACAGATGCAAAAGTAAATGTGGAGACAAAAGAAAAAATATCAAGTCGCATATTAATCAGATGAGATAGAATAGAAATCACTTATTTCATTCCAAGAAATCAAAAAGTAGTTCTCTTTACAAAAATCCTTGAGGGAGTTTAGACCAAAGTCAAACTTAGAGGTCCCTGATGAAAACCATACAAAAGGACTTCTGATAGAAAGTAAAAAACTAAACTTTAAAAGTTGGATCAACTTGCCACAGATTGTTTCCCACTCAACTCTGCACAATATCCTTTATCATTCATGAAATTTAATTCATAAACAAACAAGTCTACACAGACTATCAAAGATAGATCAACACCTCTGAAAACCAAGTGTCTGAATGATGTAATTCAACGTTGAATCTTGTTGTCTACAATAGAACCCTATTGTCATATAATAGAATTAGGATTTTAATGAATTAAAGAATGAATGAAAATTGAACTATCTCAATACAACTCCAGAGCATACCTTAGTATGCTTTCTCCTTCTATCCCTCTTTTTGTTCTTCCTTCTTCCTTTGCCTTTAAGCAATCAAAATTAGTTGAAGTAGTTCAAATACCTATTTTATTTAAGTTAATTAAAACTCAACTAACTTTTAGTTTAGGGGAATAATTAATATAATGGTAATAAGTTTCTTCAATAAATAATAACTAGTAGGTGGGACCCCTTGTGACTCCCTTTACCTTCTTAACAAAAATAAGCATAACTAGTCAATTAATCAACACATCCCTCCTTGTGGCTCCCATCATCATTCTCATAATTTGAAAATTAAATATCAATGATATTTTAAACCATATCCAAAAATACAATGTCCAAGATATCCAAAAATAGTATGTTGTCCAAAAAACTCAGCAGTCAACTCTTCTCACAATCAATAATAAAATAACTCAAAAACCATATTTTCCACTTTGGGAGACAATTTTCCCTTTCTTGTTGTTGTCTCGCTTTGAATTTTTTTAATTATCCTTAGGTTGTGTGGATCCTTTGGGCTTGATCTCACTGA
>ML777265.1:674682-705082 GCA_009831015.1 Picea engelmannii | reverse complement strand
TAGTGACATGATTGCTATGGTATACTAGTTATTTATACATGATTGAGATAGCATTCATATTGATTTTTTGTGGAGCATGAGCAAGCTATTGGAGAGCTTGGATGTGTTGTGATGAGGGATGATTTTAAGGATGAAAATTTATTTTAAAATGTAGAAACCTTGGCAAATCTTGCTAATCCTTTATATGCCAATTATAAATGTTTGGCGATATTTTTGTAAAAATATTCAAATTTCTAAAGATTTTATATAGTTTTTATAATTTTTTAGCTATTTTTAAGGTAAAATAATTTTATCCTATAGAATTTGGGCAAATCATTTTTAAAATAGCGAATCTCATTTTTGGAAAAACCATGGAAAATTAGCCCATGAGCGAAATTTAACCCCTAAAATCATCCCTGGTTGTGATTAGCTGTGGGTCAGTTTGGACAGTGGAAGATAGAAGAGAAAGTGATTGCAGGTTGTAGAGGATCTGATCATGTGAAGAAAAGAAAAACCCTAGTTTCTCAAGAGCATATGCTTGTTACATTATACACTAGCCGCGTTCACACGCTGGTTGTAGTGAGCCAGGGTGCGTGCACATGCGGGCTGCACTACTGACAGGTCGTGTACTTGTTGACAGATTGATATATGTTAAGGATTGTTGCCTCATCTCAGTTGGTGCTGAGAATGTAAGTTGAGTCTTTCATATAGAGCTGGTGCTCTTGTAGAGTTGTACTCTATTCAGTTGTTGTTGATAAACCCAAGGATTGTAGTCCGTAATAAAAAGAAACTTGTACATACATCTTGTGTTCTTTGTGTCCATTGTGATGATTACTTGTTGATGATATATTGTTGATATATGTTGTTGATATGTGCCTACATCTAATTGGTTATAAATGACAACAATGAGTAATGAATAAATGTTGAATGCTAATTGGTGAGCTTTTGTACAAGAGGAAAGTTTTGGGAAAAAGAGCCCCACACTCATTCACCCCCCCTCTAAGTGTGGTAGGTGTGTCCAACATAACTTTGTATTAGAATCAATCAAAAAAGCATCCAAACACATCAACATTCATTGTTTCTCACTTTCATACCAAACTGTCTGTTGTTCCAATAATTAACTTTCCCAGAATTTATCAATTCATAACAGTCTATGCACTCATAACTTGTAAACAAAACAACCTTTCCATTCAACAGTCTTTCTTAACAAAGAGTTGGTTCTTTCTTTCTTTTCTTTCATTTTTTTTTAAATAATAAACAAAATGCACAACAATATGCTCGACATCCATCCTTGATAGTCCATAGTGCATCACAATAATAATCAACATCCACTATTTACCAATTTACAATCGATCCTAATTAAAATATACACAGGTCTCTTTTCAAAAATGAACAAACTTCCAAAATATGCCTGATTATACACAATATTCATCATATCAATTGACAAGATCTTGCAATGAAACAATAGTCAACCAAAACATATAACCTAAGCCTTATCATTGTGGGTGTCAATTTATTTTAAAACCATTGGTAATATGTACAATGATCCAATATAAGGTACGAAGCAAACATAACCAAATACACACATGCATCGTTTTTATAACTGGCCATAGTCCTGATCGGGACTAGCAAGAACACACAAGTGTTTCCAATTGCAATCAAGAACACACTGGTAAAAACACAGTGAGTGAAACCATAATGAAATAAGACAACTCTTGACTTTGTGCAAGTGCATGTTTCCATTTGTAATTGTTTGACCAATTTTATCATAGAAGGACGAGATAGAGACTCGACGAAAAAAACCTCCATAACCATTTCACTGATAAACCAGTATTTGACAACCCAGAAGGTGCCTAAAGGGAGAAAAGACATTTGGAAATCAAATCGGGTCTGTCACAATCAAATGCAAGGAGAAAACAAGAGAGTGTTCATCTTTTAACCATAACACAGAGAGATGGAGGTATTCTGAGACAACAAGAGTGTGTTCATCTTTTAATCATAAAACTCAAGCAGAGAAAAGGAAGAAGGATAAAAATCTAGTGCACATGACGCAGTTAACACTTCCAAAGGAGAGGAAAATTTTAATTCAAGAGTGGTAGTTATTAAAAGAAACACAAAGATATAACATCTCTACCCATTACTTAAGAGTCGAACATCTTGACAAAAACACTAGTGAGGACATGAACATCATTTTGACATAACGTTGAGATATAACTTTTATCACCACAAAAGCATACATGCATATATTAATTTTAGGGCCACCCAAGACTAGATCTTGGGATACATTGGCGAAAAGACAATAAAAATGGGTCAACGACCATGACTCGTGGTTTGAAGAAATGACACAACAATTGTTGGAAATCCCTTTGTGACTTGGTAAGGGTTACAATCATGACTGTAAGGGAACGAAATAACCTACATTAAAACACAAAAAAAGCGAAATCCTCCATCATCAACGCATAGCCATATGTACTCCCATTCACTTATTATTCCACAGAGACCCATCACAATACTAAACTGACTGAGCAACCAGTCAATGAACAACTAAAAAAAATAAAAATTCTTTTTCTTGCAATCCGAAACCTTTTACAGTCATCACAAAGAGATATAAAACACATCTACATAGTCAAAACGCTCAATAACAGACAAAATCCAAGCATCACTGAGCCATCATTTTTTCATACAACAAAGAATACCTCATAGATGGAGAGAAAAAGAATCATACATGTGGAAAAATGGTTAAATGGTGAATTGGCTGAGCCTTCCTTCTTCAAAGAGCCTGAAATGTTGAGCTTCACAACCAACAAATCGAAAAATGAAATAAAGGAACAATGTTAGGGTGACGACCGATTGGGGGAGTATGGAGTGATATGCAGTAAATGCAGCACATTGCTTCAATCACCTTTCCTATTCAATTCGAAGTACAAGACAACACAACAAGCATTACATTCACCAATCAATTAAACAATGTATTGAATGCCAAACCATTTGAAATCTTTGACGATATTCATTGCATAGTGCCCCACCCAAATCATTTACACATTAACCCTTGCCACAAATCCATGCCATAATACATATCGCAATGCTATATGTGCCCCATTCAAATCTAATAAACTTCGCATAGTCCACTAACCAACAATAGCATAATAGTTAGGACTAGCACTAATATCCTTTGACTTTTCCATTTGATTTTGCATATAATCCTTTATCATATATCAATATATAACTTCTTTCCTTTTTGGATTTTTTCATAAGTTTTTTTCTTGTTTTGATCATGCTACCATTACAATATATCTTTCATATATGTGGCTAGGTAATTGATCATAAGCATTAGTGACATGTATAAATCATAGCAACTCTAATTAACATGCTCCTCATAACCATACACAATGTTTTGGATCACAAAAATCATTCCAGAAAAATGCTTCATCCACCTATTACCATGTCAAAATGAAACCAAGATTGCATCGTCAACAATGTAGGACTCTGTAGGCAAGATCAAAACAACAGCAAAAAAAAATGTGATATGTCTATCCTTGCGCGTCTAATGTACAAAGGGGTCCCACCTACTAGTATTATATTATTAACATAGTTAAATAATAAGGCTTAAGAAATACTTTGTGGGCGAAATTCATCGTTACGATTTTGATCGTCAACACCTACATTATTATTTTAATAGATATTCCATTCAATTATTGAGGGTGACATTATCAATATCCTTTAATACCATTCTATGTACTCCATGTATTATCAAGTAAAAGTCAATCTATTCAAATAACCACATATCCTATAACTTATCTTTCTCTTTCTTTTATAATGTATATATAATAGCACCTTTATTATATTCTTAAAACATTTAGCTAATATAGTGCATGTAATAGAGTCCAAAATAACAGTGTGCTTGTGTTACTTCCACTCCTATTAATTACGTTTCCACGGGGATGCGTAAGTACACCGATTCCACAAAGGAAGAGAGTCTAAACTTTCCTATCTGATCGGAATGTGTGGCATTCAAAGGAAAAAATAAAGTATGGGAGTAATTAATCCCTGGATAAAAGGAGTGTGCAATCGTTGCACATCATCTCCACAATCATTAGAGATAAGAGTCTGTTATGGTGTGGTGGAATAAAACGATATTTCAACCACAAAAAGGATCAGAAGTCGCTTGGGTAATGACATGGATACGAGCAGAGGACTAAAAGACAACACGAGTACTTACTAGCAATTGAAGAAAAGGAAACAAGGACGTTAGGAAATAGTTTAACTCATGATTGGTCTAATAACTACCGTGGAACTCTCAATTACAATATTTACGTCATAAATCCAAGAAGTATTTAATAAATGGATTTGAAAAAATGAGTTTCAATCAAGAAGGAAAAATGATTCAGATCCTTAAATAGTTTACGACGACCAAGGAAATTTCAACTCAGGAATCACAAGTATAGAAATTATTTAGCTCTTCGTTTGCATTAAAATTTGACAGCAAACTTACAATTTCTAGTTTTCAAAGACACTTAAATTAATTTGCAGCCATAACCAATTCAAGTCTCAAAATTGCATGAGTTTCTACAACAAAAAATACAAAGTGCTAGAAATTTTAATGGAAAAAAATAAATTCACCATGCACACACGAAATTTTCTAACTTCTGGATAGGAAGATAACTTGATAGCGACTCACTAATATTTAATTTACAAGGTAGAAATATAAATGACATCGTCCATAAAAATTCAAAACACAATTTGTAATCAAATTAAAACGATCGTTCGAATAGTCTAGATCGGTTCTATGTTTCAATTTGTCGGCGCATCATTCGTTTTAAAGTATGGGCCTATACAAGGCAAGGACAACGACCTCACGACACTTCAATCAGAATTGAAATAGAAAAATTACACCGACTCTACCAAAATCGTTTCAACTTACCAACAAATTTTGCAGTCAAACATAACGATATATATACTTCCGGTATGGAAATTCAGTGCTTTCAGTGAACAAATATTCACAATCTTCAAATGAAAACAATTGCAGCGACTAACACACAATGATTTTAGTGGCAACAAAACTCCAAAGGGTATCAGAATTGGAAAAAGATTAATCGAATTCAATCTGGATTGCAAACTTCATAATGATCCAATGAAATTATAAATTTGAATTTTACAAATCACAAAAGGAGCTTACGAAAATATAACTCGAATTTACCAACACGTGAACAAGTCCAATATGAAAACTTTTTTTTTAAATTTACATTTGGATCTATACAAAGGTCGATTAAGATTCCAATATCTGGATTCAATCAGATTTCATTAATTAACAAAATTCTAAATTTCGAATGGTCAAGTGTTTGACCAAGACCAACAATTTAATATTCAGAGCTACTAAAAATATCGCAGTGACCAAGCCAATTCAATATGAATTTACAATCGCTGATAGCGAACAATAAAAAATAGTTATGGGTTTTGGTTTGAAAATTTTTAAAGCAATGAATCTACAACAATTATGCATACTAAGTTTACAATTGAATTCACAGTGAACAATAACAATAGCAATTCCTAAATTACACAATAGTCCTTCAATAAAGTTGATAATTTTTTTATTCCAAAATAACAATAGGGGCCTACAATGATTTTTAAAATAGAATTACAATTACTCTTATTACAAATCGAATTCGATCAAAATACCATAACCAATGAAGATGGAACTTGAAGATGTTCTTTAAAAATTGGGCTCCTCCTTGAGTATCGCTACACCGGTAACTCCTAGTCAATATTAGGGATACTTTTCTTCCCCCTTATCCCCCCACACCGCAAATTGGCCACACACAAGAAACCAACAAGGAATAGCTCCAAGGCTTGCCTCGCAGGAAAATATTTCACTCTTTATTAAAGCTTAGTATCCCAACTCTCACAAGTAAAACACATTCCACAATAATTTTGGCAGCATAACATTACCAAGACTAAGCGAGATCCCTTTTCCTTCTACCACATTTGTTTTATAGAAAAAACCCTAATGAAACATGTCCTCATGCACAATTAATTTTCTTTTTAATTAATTTAATTACGATTATTCACCCACACACTTGTCACCCTCTCGCCAAGTTGCAAAAGTAATTACCATTTTTATTTTATTTAAAAATCCAATTCCCTAGCATTCTCCAACGTGTTCCTATTTTTTCTCTTATTTGTCCATTTGTTCCCCAAATACTCATTTAATGAGTGTCCCGTGACTAAATCTTAGTTATAGTTGGATTAGGACTCTTCTTCTAGTTATACCTAGTGGTATCTTGACTCTAGATTATATTCCATGTGTACTCCTATTCTCTCATGTTATTAGTTCTTCTATTTTTAAAATCCATTTTATTAATTTCATGCACACATGTGCATTTTTCCAAGATTTAAATTGTATTCTCCTTTTTCCTAGAGTTGATTATATTGTCAAATATTTTAAATTCTTTCATAATTCATTTAATACTTTATTTAAATTTAGACTTAGAATTAGTTAGGTTTAGAATTTTGTTAGGTTTCATGATTAATAATTTATTGTTTAATTAATTATTTTATTCTAACAAGGTCCAATCATTTAAGTGTTTTTTAGGCCACCTAGATTTATTGACTCAAGTTTAATTGTGCAATGTTCCCTTCAAGACACACCTTCGTGCTCCAAGGGTTCCACTAGCCTTATAATATTTTTGGAATTTTTTTCGACCCTTAGAGTCAACACTCCATTCGATCGACCTTGTGAGATACAAAGTGCTTCTGAGTAATGACTCTGCCTTATTGCATGCCCCTTAGAAATATTCATGAGAAACTATCTCATTCCGTCCTCACGATATCGTGGAACTATGGAAATAGGTAATCATTAACCTTCATTTGATACCAAAGCGGGAGTGCTAGTAGGCTATGTTAGGGATGCTTCCACACCTTTCTCTCAATTTTTTGGTTTCTGTACATGACCCCTTTACTCCTTATGTGATTTGGATTAGAAAACATCGTCAAGCTTGTATTTACTGACAAAAATAGTGTCAATCATCCATATACATAAATAATCGGTCACAAGTGTGTAACATGAATGCTCAAAAAAATACAATCCACTCCCTGACTCAACCTAGAGTAAAAGGATGTTCATTGATGCCATCAACATCCATGACATGTCATGTGCCCTGCACACTCATGGAAAATCATCAATACCAACTTTCAATACATATACATCAAAATAACAATAAGTCACAACACATCATCATCATCATCATCATATATAATCCTTAATCGAAACTAAATCACCATGTATCATATCTAAATCACTTGCATGCAAGTTTCCTCAAATAATAAGTCAATAAAAGTGTACTCAGTAGAAAGGGATGTTACATACACCCCCTCTTGTTTTAAACTTCATCCTAAAGTTTGTATAGTATATAAATGCAAGTAAACAAATGTATTAAACATATATCTACATATCTAATCAATCAAACAACTAAGGAAAGTATTGACACATCTCATATGAATCCTCCCAGGTAGCCGAGTGTGGACTATAGTTCTCCCACTAGACCTTGACCTAATCCACTATTCAACGTCATAGTTATCGAATGTGATGGTTCAGAATGAAGATTAGCTCTGCCATGAGAGCACCCTTGTCTGACACCTGCAAAGAAATCATGTTCATAACATGTGACAGATCACTAATATAATGTCGCAAAATAGATACATGAAAAACATCATGCATATGCCTCAATGAATTAGACAAAGCTAGTTGATAAGCCACAGGTCCTTTATTTTCCACAACCTCGAAATGTCTGGCAAACCTAGGAGAGAGTTTAACACCCTTTTCTAACTTGATCAAACTCTTATGTGGTTTTACCCACAAAAAAACTTTTTTGCCAACTTTGTAATTGCAGTCAATCTGATGCACATCAAAATAAATCTTTTGTCGATCCTGCGTTTATTTAATCCTATGTCTTATTGATTGAATATTATCTTCCATTTCTTGGATCACTTCTGGTCCTATCAGAACCCTATCCTCAAGTTGATCCCAACTCAACAACGTCTGACATGGTTGTCTGTAAATAAACTCAAACGGTGCCATCTTAATTGTACTTTGGTAACCGTTGTTGTATGCAAATTCTACCAATGGGAATAAGTATTCCCAACATTTCTATTGGTCCATTACATACACACGAAACATATCCTCTAAAATCTAGTTCATTCTCTCTGTTTGTTCATCTGTGTCAGGGTGATATGACGTACTAAAATTCATCTACATTCCCAAGGCCTCTTGGAAACAAGTCCAAAATCGTCCTATAAACAACGATCATTGATCATATATGATCCTTCTTGGTACACCATATAATCTCACAATCTCGCTGACAAAAAATCTAGCTATGTCTAGTGCCTGATACATCATACGTACTGGAATAAATTGTGCACTCTTCATCAGAGTGTCAACTACCACGAAAATTGAATCATGTCTCCTTGTCATCAATGGCAACCCAATGATAAAATACTTCGAAATAACCTCCCATTTCGATTCAGGAATAGCCTTTGGCTGCAAGAATCTTGTTAGATGTCTGTGTTTAGTATTCACTTGCTGACATTCTAGACATATCGTCATGTAACTGACTATGTCTTCTTTCATTCATTTCCAGAACAATAAAGGATTAAGGTCTACCTTCATCTTCGTGACTCCCAGATGAGCCATGTACATTGCTCGATGTTCTTCACTCAAGATCAAACTTCTTAATTCATCATTAAGATGTATGTAAATTCCATTGTTAAATCTCAACAATTCATTGTTGTCCAAAGTGTATCCTTCAAACTTTGGTATCATCATGGTATAGAGTCCAATATTATCCTTTTCTTATTTATACCATTCATCGTCTATCTGTAAGGTTAGAATAATTTCTCGAAGATTCCTATTTATAGGTATCACCAAGGATATGCATGGTCTCCGACTCAACGCATCTTCCACTCTATTCATTGTTCCCTTAATGTAAACAATTTCAAAGTCGTACTCACTAAGTAATTCTCACCAATGCCTATGTTGTGCGTTCAAATCGCTTTGTGTAAAATATATGTTGTAATCCACAATGATTTGTCTTAAATTCAAATTTTATTCCAATTAGATAATGTCTCTATAATTTCAAGGCATATACAATTGCTAATAACTCCAAGTCATGTGTTGTGTAGTTTTCTTCATTCTTTCTCAATTTCCTTGAAATATAAGCGATCACTTGATCGTATTGCATCAAAACTTCGCCTAAACGTCCCTTGGATGTGTCTGTGCATACCAATAGTTCTTTGTCCATGTCAGGGACCTTCAGTATCAATGTTGTCATCAATAAATCTTTGATCTTTTTAAATGCTTCTTTGCATTTCTCAGTGCATATGAACTTCTTATTTTTCTTCTTCAATTTCGTGATTGGATTTTCTATTTTCAAAAATCCCTCAACGAATCATCAGTAATATCTTGCTAAAACCATAAAGCTATGTACTTCTTGTATGTTTTCAGTGTTGGCCATTCAATAATGTCTTCTACTTTCCTTGGATCCACAATGATACCTTCACCAGATATGATATTTCCCATGTAATGAATCTCCAATTGGTAAAAAGAAAATTTTGATAGACTCTTGTACAATTTTTTTTCTCTTAGACACTATAGAACCAATATCAAGTGTTCGTCATGCTATTCCTTCTTCCAAGAATAAATTAGTATGTCATCCATAAATAATTGAACACAATTTTCCAAGTATTCGCAGAATACCCCATTCATCATACTCTCGGGGAATTTGTGAGTCAAAATGGTAAAATGGTAAACTCATGGTGTCTCAATCTCTTCTTAAATATGTTCTTAGCGTTACCTTCCTCCTTAATCCATAACTCATGATATCTTGATCTCATGTAAATCTTCGAAAACACCTTCACTCCCTTCATATGATCAAACAAATCGTCTATCCTTGGCAACATATACTATTTCTTGATTGTTGTTTTGTTCAATTGACGATAGTCAATATAAAGTCTCCACGATCCATCCTTATTTTTCACAAAAAACACAAGCGCACCCCACGAAAACACACTTGGACATATAAGTCCCAAATCCAACAATTTCTTCAATTTCATTTTCAAATCCTTCAATTCAAGTGTTGACATCTGATATGGAATTCTCACTATCAGTCGAGTTCCAAGTTGCAATTATATTGTAAACTCCAACTCTCTCTCAGGTGGTAGACCTCGTAACTCTTATGAAAAGACATCGGTAAACTCTTGTACTACAGGAAATTTGTTTTAATACTTCCACCTCTCCCTTTTAATTTAGTGTTAATATTTCATATAGTTGGCATCCGTTAAGCCTTGTTTCTTATGCAATTGTAGGGAAGAAATAAACCTCAAGGAAACTCCTTGGTTTCTTCCTACACTTACTCTATTATGTTTCAAATCATCTATCAAACTTAATCGTTTCATCTTACATTTAAGTATTGCATCATGCGATTCCAACCAGTCCATACCAATCATTATGTTATAATATCCTAATATCATGATGTATAGGTTGACCTTCATTAAAAAATCTCCCAAGTTAATGCTACATTATGTAACCTTTCCTCCAACTTTATGTTTGGCATCCAATGCCATTTCTATGTATTTGAACTCATCTTGCTCGATTTCCTTTACCTTAATTCTCTTTAGCATTGAACTAGAGATGAATCTCTCTATAACACTTAGATCTATCAAGATACTAAAATCTTGGTCAACAATCGTACCTGGCGTCTCGAGCATAGTGGACTAGTTCTCGACCTGGTGGTTTTTCACCATTGCATGTATCCTATGGGACTTTCCCAAATATCCAAAAATAGTGGGTCCTGATGATCCGACTTCTTTGGCCCTCTCAATCAAACAATATCCTTGGTAATGTGGCTCTCCACATGTCCAACATTTAGTCTTCGATCCAGTGCTCCCAGTCCCTGAAGTAGAATTTGTTGGTCTAGAAGTCTATGATCCTAGTTTGTTCTGTTGAACATGCCTAAAATGTTGTTGTTGTTGTGGAAGAAGCTATTTTTTTTGTTGTGGTCCTCTGTAATAGTCCTTTGCTGAGGATCCTATCATCGTGGTACTGAGAACATAGGTCATATAGGAATATCTCAATTCACAGAAGTTTGTCTGGTCGGTGTATGATATTCTTGTGCCACTGATGTCATCTATCTAGTTTGTCTAGAAGGAGTATTACTATGACCCCCACTATTCAATTATTCCTCAGCTATGAGGGCCTTCTAAACTACATCGTGCAACATCTTATGCATCAGGATCCTCACTTTCACATGAATGTTGAAGTTAATTATGAATACAAACTTTTGTACCTTTAATTTCTTTGTGTTTAAATGTAGAGCATACCTAGGTAGCTTCATAAACATGGACCCATACTCTAGAATTGTACGTCCACCTTATCGTAAGGTGTTGAAATCATTATGTTGGAACTCAATGAATTCTTGGAACAAATACCTCTCCCAGAATCGTTCCTTGAATACCTCCCATGACACGTCTTCGAAGACCATGTTTAGTTGAGGTAGGAGCATATTCCACCATAGAAGAGCACTCCCCTTCAGCTAAAAGACTTCCATGTTGACTTTCATGTTGGATGTGTAATCGTGAAGTGCAAAACCTATCGCCATTTTCTCCAACCATGCCTTAGTGGCTAAGTCATCTAGGGAACCCTAGAACTAGGGAAACTTCAACTTCTCATGTTCTGTGTGTATACCACTATTACCAACAGGTGCATGTTATGAACCCTCATTGGGCACAGATGCTCTTCCCTCATCTCAATCTAGGAAGTTGATCAATTCCTTTGACATACTCTAGAAGTATTTCATCATACCTACCACATCTTCCGTAGAAACCTACTCCTGCTTAGTAGTCTACTCACTTGTCTAGGGGTTAGACCCTTATGGCATGGATACTATCGAGGGCATCACACCCCTTCCTCTAGCACCAAGTCGTTTACTTCCCCTGCATCCTCTTACCATGATTACCTGCATGGAAAATTTCAAATTGATTAGTGGTACATCTCTAATCATTTACTTAACACTGTGGATGGCGTAACGATCCAATGTCACAGTGTTGAACCTAATATGATACCATTGAACCCGATCTGATACCATATGTAACGACCCCTCCATTACGACATAAATGTAAGTGACTAAAGTTGTAGTAATTTATTTATTTTTGAAACATTAACAGTTAGAACAAGTGATAAGCAACAATAATCAAACTTCAACATTTACACATTCAATCACCATGTATGTCATTACAAAACAATAATCAAATACAAAATCGTGATACTAAAAGATCTATTATCACATCCTGATAACACATATGTCTATCCTCCCAACCTACCCTGCAAGGTTAGGACCTCCAAGACACATAATCAACACTCAAGTCCAAGATTCATCTTATTTAATTTTGACCATTCAAGGATTGGGAACTATTTTGAAGAACATGGAGATACCTATTCCCATAACCTAATTACTTCTAGACTCAGGACTACAGTAACATTAAGGCTCTTGGTCATAAAGCAATTTAAACATTCTAATACTCGTCATACCAGACAAAAGTTTGACAATCCATCACTACAAAGTCACATCATAAGAATTACTCAAGCTTGATTTCAAACTAATTACAATTAAACACTATTACCATAATATGACGTGATATGATCCAACCCAATATAATGGTAAACAATGAAATCAATATTTAAAAGCAATAGTATAAATTCTTCTTTTATACTAACAAAATTACTTATAAAACTTATGGAATTTATACATTTTACCTTAATAATTTACACAATCAATTCAAGAATTAATTTAAAGAGTTCTACTAAATTTAAGAAATTTTCAAAGAAAAGTAATAAGTACTAGGTATAAAGACATTTTCGTTCCCTTAGAAATGTCTTATCTTGAATAAGGGTTTTCATCGTATAAGCACCATGATGATGAACATAATTGAAACAAAAATTGCCTATTTAAAACTTGTATACCATATCATGAATTTGATGTAATTAAAAGACCTTTCTCAAATTCCATACCATACCCACATTATTATTTTAATAGATATTCCATTCAATTATTAAAGGTGCCATTATCAATATCCTTTAATAACATTCTACTTACTCCATGTATTATCAATTAAAAGTCAATCTATTCAAATAACCACATATCCTATAACTTAATTTGCTCTCTCTTTTTATATATATATATATATATATATATATATATATATCATAACATTTTTATTATATTTACGTTAAAAGGCATATATCTATTGAAGATGGGTACAATTAATCACCTTTTAATCTAAAATTCTAATATGATGGCTAACAATTGAAGATGCCAGCATATTGAAGATGTCAGCATATTCTTAGTCGTCCTCCCAAATCAATGAATGTGATTTATTCTTCATAACTTCCTTGTATCTTTGAATGCATAAGTTAACTTGTTTACTTTTTAACATTTACCTAATCATATTAAGAAATTAATGTACCACCATATGATTGCCATGTTTAACTGATTAACCTTTGAAATTACCGCATTTGAAATTGACATTTAGATTTACTCAACTCTATGTGTGTTTCCGCTGTCGGGGGAGAAAGCTTTGACATCACCTTTCGACGTTTATCAACAAAGTGCTTTGGCATCGCCTTTCAACATTCACCAACCACTTTGCGACTGTACTAGTATTAAAACATTTATCTAAGATAGTGCATGTAATAGAGTCCAAACTAATAGTGTTTTGGTCCACTCATATTAATTACGTTCCCATCAGGAAGTGTAGGTACACCAATTTCACAAAGGAAGAGAGACGAAGATTTCTTATCTAATCGGGATGCATGGAATTCAAACGAAAAGCTCAGGTATGGGATTGAATAATCTCTGGATAAAAGGACTGTGCAATCGTTGTACAGGATCTCCGCAATCATTAGATATAAGAGTCTATGAGGGTGCGGTTGAAGAACACAATATTTAAACCACGAAAGGGACAAGAAGTCGCTTGGGTAATGACATGGCGATGAGAAGAAGACTAAAAGACATGGCGAAGGATTCAATAAACGAAGGTGGAAAAATGAGTTTCGATCCAGAAGGAAAAATGATTCGGATCGTTAAATAGTTTACGACGACTGAGAAAATTTCAACTCGGGAATCACAAGTATGCAATAGCGTTCAATAAATTATGTAGCTATGCGTTTGCATTAAAATTTGACAGAAAACTTACAATTTCTAGTTTGCAAAGACACTTAAATTTTGTAGCGGCCATAACCAATTCAAGTCTCGAAATTGCATGATATTCTACGGTGAAAATAGGAAGTGCTAAAAATTTGGATGGAAAAAAATAAATTCACAATGCAGACACAAAATTTTCTAACTACCAGATAGGAATATAACTTGACAGTGACTCCCTAATATTTAATTTACAAGGTATAAATCTAAACGACATTGTCCATAAAAATTCCAAACACAATTTGTAATAAAATTAAAACGATCGTTAGAATAGTCCACGTTGGTTTTGTGTTTCTATTTGACAGCGCATCATTCATTCTAAAGTATGGGACTGTATGAGGCAAGGGCAACGACCTCACGACACTTCAATCAGAATTGAAATAGAAAAATTATACCGACTCTACCAAAATCATTCCGACTTACCAATAAATTTTGCAATGAAACGTAACGATATATATACTTCCGGTATGGAGATTCAATACTTGCAACGAACAAACAGTCATAACCTTCAAATGAAAACAATTGCAGTGACTAACACACATCTATTTTAGTGGAAACAAAACTCGAAAGGTATAAAAATTGGACAGAGCTTAAGCAAATTCAACCTGGATTGTAAACTTTATAATGATCGAACGAAATTATCAATTTAAATTTTCCAAATTGCACAATGTTCTTATGAATTTTCCAAATTGCACAAATTTTCGGAATTTTTTTTTTAATTTAAATTTGAATCTATATAGAGGTCGATTAACAATCCAATCTCTGGATTCAATCAGATTTCATGAATTAACGAAATTCTAAATTTCGAATGGTCAAGTGTTCTAGTGGGACCAACAATTTAATATTCAGAGCTACTAAAAATCTCACAACGACCTATTCAATCTGAATTTAAAATCACTAGCAACGAGCAATAAAAATGAATTTGAGGTTGTGTTTTGAAAATTTGTAAGGCAACGAATCAACAACAATTATGGATACTAAGTTTACAATTGAATTGACAATGAACAATAACAATTTCATTTCCTGAATTACACAATAATCGTTAAATAAAGTTGCCAAATTTTTTATTCCAAAAACACAATATGGGTCTACAATGATTTTTAAAATATAATTACAATTACTCTTATTACAAATCAAATGCAATCAAAATATCTTAACCAATGAAGATGGAACTTGAATATTTTCTATTCAATCAAAATATCGTAACCAATGAAGATGGAACTTGAATATTTTCTTTAGAACTTGCGCTCCACCTTGACTCCCACTTTCTAAACACAGAGACTTCACGGGTACCTCCCAACCAATTCTAGGGGTACTCTTCTTCTCCGTTAGCCCCCCGAGCCACAAAGGGGCCACACACAAGAAACCAACAAACAATAACTCCAAGGATTCCCTCGCAAGGAAGAGTTTCCACTCTTTCTTCAATCTTGGTATCCCAACTCTCACAAGTAAAACATAGTCCACAATAATTTTGGCAGCATAAAATTACCAAGAATAAGTGAGATCCCTTTCACTTTCACCACATTTGTTTTATAGAAAAATCCTCAATGACACATGTCCTCATGCACAATTAATTATCTATTTAATTAATTTGATTAGGATTAATCACCTACATACTTGTCACCCTCTCCCCAAGTTGCTCAAGTGATTACCATTTTTATTTTATTTAAAAATTCAATTCCCTTACATTCCCCAATGTGTTCCTATTTTCATTGTTAGTTCTCTCTTTGGGGAGTTCCCCAAATTCTCATTTAATGAGTTTTCCCTAACTAGATCTTAGTTAGTGTTGGATTAGGGGTCTTTTCCTAGTTATACCTAATGGTACCTTGACTCTAGATTATATTCCATGTGTACTCCTATTCTCTCATGTTATTATTTCTTCTATTTTTAAAATCCATTTTATTAATTTCATGCACACATGTGCATTTTTCCAACCTTTAAATTTTATTCCCCTTTTTCCTAGAGTTGATTGTATTCTAAAATATTTGTAATTATGTCATAATTCATTTAGCCCTTTATTCAAATTTAGACTTAGACTTAGTCTTAGACTTAGGCTTAGACTTTTGTTAGGTTTCATAATTAATAATTTACCGTTAAATTAATTATTTTATTATAACAAGGTCCAATCATTTAAGTGTTTTCTAGGCTACCTAGATTTATTGACTCAAGTTTCAATTGCGCGGCATTCCCTTCAATACTCGCCTCTGTGCTCCAAGGGTTCCACCTACTTTATGTTGGTTTTGGAAGTTTTTCCGACCCTTGGATTCAACACTCCACGTGGTCGAACTTGTGAGAGATGAAAGGCTTCTAAGGAATAAATATTCTTCCTTGTTGTGTGCCCCTTATAAATATTTGTGAGCGACTATCTCAATCTTCCTTCACGACATCATGGACCACTTGAACTACGTAATCATTAACATATAGTTATTACCATGGCGGAAGTGGTAGTAGGATGTGATAGAGACGTTACCACACCTCTTCGTCAAATGTCTGGTTTATTTGCATGACCCATTTACTCCTTATGTGCATCGGATTAGCAAGCATCTTTAAGTTTGCATCCACTGACAAAAAAAGTGTCAGTAATCCATATACATAAATCATAGTGAAATCGATCATAGGTCACAAGTGCGTAAAAATAAATTGATCCATATTTAGGAGTGGAACAAAATGATTAACATAATGAATACAATAAACACAAAGATATCAAAAACAACACAAATATCCAGTGAACAATATCTTCTATTTAATAAATGAAATAGGTTGAAACTTTAAAACTACAGAACTGAAACACTTGGTCGAATGGTGGTAGTTATCTATGAGAACAGATGTGGCTTCTATGTACATCATTCTGAGTATAATGATTAGAATGAGGCTCCAAGGTCGTTTTTAGCATTACTCATGAATCTGAAAACCCTAGACATCCAAAAACCTAACCCTAGGAGATGTTCTTCTTGCAGGCTGTGAGGATGACCATCTTCAAAAATTGATCAACGACCATGAATACACAATCATTGTCGTGCTTGGTGGACGGAAGGCTAGACATGTAATCCATCAAGAGGTTTCCCCAAGGCTTCTAGGGGGTAGGAAGAGGAATTTATAATCATTTCTTCTTGATGGTTGGATTGGAAATGGCATAAGGAGTGCAAGATCTGATATACGTGTTGACGTCTTGTTGATGTTTTGGCCAATAAAAATGTTTCTATAGAATGACCATAGTTTTCTCCATGCCAAAATGTCCTTCCATACGACTGTAGTGGGATTCCCAAATCATCTTTGCAGGCTCACTTGCAGGAACACAAAGATGGACCAGATGGCATAACAATCTATCTTGAATGTGAAAATTGGCGACATTTGTGCCTGTAACCAAGAGATGATAGGTGGTGGTGAAGTCTGAATCTTGATGATAAAGTTGGGGCCACTTAAATGCCTCATGCCCATAGGAATATATCACAATGGTGAGTGAAGCCATGGGAAGTTGAATCAGGTAGTCAATGACACGATTTATGCTGGAACTAGAACTGTTACAGGCAAGTCTTATACTTAATGTTGAGATGGAACTATTACAGGTAGGTTTACCAATTCTTGTGGGAGTCGTTCTGCAACTTACCTTGTTTCTATATGAACTACAAAGGCTTATGATCAGTTTGGATGATCTTCTCCTTTCCCAGAATGTAATGTTTCCATTGGTGATAGGCTTGTGCAGTGCAATACATTTCCTTGTCATAGGTGGGGTATTTTTGGATAGTATATGTGGTGAACCAAGCCGGTTCACCGGGTAAATACCCAATGTAGGTAGGACAATAGGTTATAATCCATAAAGGATAATATATTAAATAATAATGTATATGAATATGAGATGAATACAATGAGAATCAGGGCCCTTTTATATATCCTCACAAGGGGTTCCCTTTCATAAATAAACACGTCCTTTAGATAAGACATGAATTTTGATTTATGATGTGTTTAATTCTTACATTTAATTATTTTTAATTATATCTATATTTATATATATTGTGTTCATAACATTTCCTTCCCCTTAAAAATGCTTTTTCCTCAAAGCATACTTTATGGAAGACTTATCTCTTGTTCTTGCTTGTAATTATTGTTTCTTAATTATTCATTCTTGAGTTAGTGATCGTTGAAAATCTTAGACGATAGGATCTTCTAATCGCTGAGAAAAAATGTCAAATTGTAAAAGAGTATTCCCACCCTAATTTGATCTTCTGTAGAATAGGGTGTGTATAGGGTTCTTGGAAAAAAAAATTGATGTATTTTGACTCCCATGATAGCTTCTACTTTGAAAAACACTTGTAGTGGAAGTAGTACTCTTTGACATATCCGTCATTTGTTTATGTTGATACGTTGATTGGTTGAAGTATTGAATTTTGTTATTAGAATGTCGATAAGGAATCCTTGGAACTTGATGTTTACTTCATATACTTGTAGATTTTTCTTGATTGACTTTTGGAATTGAGTCTTCTTCATACCTCTAGCTTGTTTCTACTTCAACATTTAAAGGTGTATTTACATCCGTTGGATTTGTATCCTTTTGAGTTGTAAGTTTGACTGTGTATTTATTAATTCCTTTATCCACAATTCAAAGTTTTGCATCTGAATACTTTTCTAGTTCCATATGTTCAATCATTCTCTCTTTTTCAACCAATGCTTCCTTGTTGATAAGTTTCTTTAACCTGTTCTGTAGTGACTTCTTATCACTCTTTAACTTGTTACTCTGTGTGTGTAAACTTTGATTATGAATCTTTAGGCATGAGTTTTCTTCCGTATCTGATTTTTCGACTTTGTTCGTGTCTTCCTTCCCAGATTCTTCTTCTTTCAACATTCTAATTTCTTCCAATAATATTTGATTAAGATTCTTTAAATGTGATGTTTCTTTATCTTTTTTCGATAATTTATTTTTGTGGTCCTGATTTTCTTGGTCCAACTTTGAAACAAATTGTTTTTTATCCTTTGACTTCATGATTTTTGTAAGTAGTTGATGATTATTATTTATTAGGCGAGAAATGTTGGCATGTTTTACAGGCAGCATATGCTTGTCATTGATGGAAAGTACAACAACGATGATGGATTGAGTACAGGTATAATGTGTCAGGCGAGCACCAGAAGTATTTTGGGGAAACGCAGCAGAGCAAGCTCATGAAGATCAGAAGAGATAGTGCAGAGGTGCACGCAGAGTGCTAGCGCATGTTTGTCATTGATGGAAAAGATCAACACGATCAGTAGCATAGCGATAATGGCAAGATCAACAGTGTAAGATTAGAAGGAGGAAAACAATCAAAGCATGACAAAGGTGGAAAGATCTTCAGTGTAAGCTCAGAAGGAGGAAAACAATCAAAGCACGAAAAAGGTTTCGTTTCGGAGTTTCGCAGATCGGGAAATCCAAAGGAAAGAGGTTTGAACTCGTGATATGCGAAATCACGAAAACAATCCTGACCGTTGGAGTAATAGGACACATGGCAAGCGATTGGAATGTTGTTGACTTGCACATTGGAGGAGTTAATGAAACATGGTGTGAGAACTCGTGATATGCGAGATCACAAAAAGATTTGGACCATCCAATCATCTAGATTGTGGACCGTTGATCAAGCATGATGAAGTCTCGTGAAGTTTCGAAATTGCGATAAGATCTTGACCGTTGATCCAAGAGGGACATGTGGTGAGGGATTATCGTTTCACTGACTAGAACATCAAAGGAGCGAAGTGCTCGTTTGATTGGCGAGTTGTCATATATCAAGGTCACATCGTCGAAGGCTTAAGGGAAGGAGCTAATTTCTAAGTTCCATCTCGGCGTTCGCAACTTGAAGTATCAAGACCCTTCATCATAGGAATCGTGATATGCGAGATCACGAAAAGATCTGGACCATCAGATCACCAAGGATTGTGGACCATTAATTAGGCATGAAGAAGGCTCGTGAAATGGAGAAATCATGATAAGATCTAGATTGTTGATCCAAGAGGGGCACATGGCAATATATCAGAGCACGGCAGAATACCTGAGACGCGAAAGTCAGAAATGTGTTTTCGAATAAGGCTATGGTCACAGCCAGTGGTTACATCTGCAGAAGATGGAGGACGAAGTTAGCAGTGTTAAGCTCCATCTCGGAGTCTCGACGATCACGATGAGATCTGGATCGTCATATCATTGGAGATATTGACCGTTGATTAGGCTCGATGAAGTTTATATGTTTGCTAAAGATGAAGCGCCTTTTGGCGCAACCTGTGGTCACCGTCGGTGGTCACATGAGGGGAAGAAGCTAGCGGTGCTAAGCTTCATCTCGGCGTCTCGGCGATCGCGACTTGGAGAGTCGAGACCCTTCATCACAAAAATGTCGAGATGTGAGATCACAAAATTCAAATTCTGTTTAGCGCTTGGTCACAGCTAGTGGGCATATGAGATAAATGCGTA
Source organism: Picea engelmannii (assembly GCA_009831015.1). NCBI lineage: Eukaryota > Viridiplantae > Streptophyta > Pinopsida > Pinales > Pinaceae > Picea > Picea engelmannii. The sequence goes on along the minus strand of ML777265.1, from coordinate 684,433 downwards.
ATCTTGCACATTTAATCCAATGGTACTGGTTAATTGGAAACTTGATCGAAGGGTTACTGTTGCTCTTCGCAGTTAATCGATCAGCTATGATTTAGTTGTTGATGTGTTTTCTTGGAGGTTCTCAGTGTAACTGCGAGAGACGACTAATGTTTTTGGCAAGAGGACTCGAAGAGACTTGAGGGTGATCGCCAAAGGAGCTGAAGAGTTTCAAGGAATCTGCGAGTGGAATGAAGATGGTTCATAGAGGCGACTGACAAATGGAAGAGTGTTGAAGCCTCTAATTGCAATAGAGAGGATGAGCTTGACTGTGACAGAGAAGACAAAGAGTCTCGACTGCTGGAGAGGCTAAGGAATCTTGGCATAACACCCAGTGATTATGGGCACATGGGTTTAATCGCCAGGGAAGCTGAAGAGTTGTGATGATGATCAGGCAGAGCACTCGACATGGGGTAGAGAGCATGTAGAAGCATCGGGGATATGGATGAAAAAGGTGCACAGAGACTATAATAATGCAGAACAAAGAAGAGATGGGTGTTGTTGAGAGTGATTGAGGTGTGTAGAAGGAGACAGAGTGCAGCAGCTGATAGGCACAGAAGAGGAATGGTGCATTGAAGGGACATGGGGCACAGAGCATAAAGCATAGTAAAAGAAAAGAACAAAGATGTATAACTGAGACAGTAAAAGAAGGCTGAGGTGCACTTGTAGAGAAAAACTGAAGATCAAAAAGCACAAGAAGAAGCAGACAGAGAGACACTGATACAGGAGAGAAAAACAAAATAGTAGAACAGTGATAAGCCTGGTAAGCCAATGACAACTATGGAATCACAGTAATAAGTTTCAGTAGAAAATATTTATAATAAGGGTGGTAGGGAGGTGCTAGGGAGGATTGTTGTCCTCAAAGGTTCAAGTGGGTTCTTGAAATAAGGTTGTTGTAGCTTCCATCTGGTTGCAGCCAGAAAAACGAAGGAGGCAGGGTGGTGCAAGGGAGAACATTGGTTCTCTGATATACAGGTCGGTGCCTGTGTAACTGGAAGTTGGTGCTTCCATCCAGTTGGTGCTGGAACTCTTAGGGAGTTGGTGCTTCCTTCTAGTGGGTTCTAGAGAAACAAGGGAGTTGGTGCTTCCTTTTAGTGGGTACTAGAGAAACATAGGGAGTTGGTGCTTCCTTATAGATGGTGCTAGAGAAACCAGAGAGTTGGTGCTCTCAGCAAGTTGCATCTTGCAAAATAGAGGTTGTAGACTCACAATGAGTTGGAGCTCATATGTATGATAATATACATAATGTAAAGATTACTTATCATACCAAGAAGAAGAGGTTTTTACCCTTTATGGGTTTCCTCAAAAAATATTTGTCTCTGTATATTTCATATGTGTGACTGATGTCGATTGTTCTATTTATTACCTCCCTGCATTATTGTGATTGTCATTAAGTGCTCTACAAAGAGTTTAAAATAAGCATAATTGTTTAAGCACAGTAACAACTCATTCACCCCCCCCCCTCTCAGTTGTCCAACAATTGGTATCAAAGCAAGGTTACATTTATCTAAGGGCAGATCTTAGAGCTTAAACATGTCAATCCATGAAGGAAATTCAACCAATAAGGCCCCTCTGTTCAATGGAACAAACTTTGCCTTCTAGAAAGTTAGAATGAGAACCTACATAATGGCTTTAGGCGCAGATGTCTGGGATGTGGTAGATACTGGTTATGTAAAGCCAGTTGTACTAGCTAATAAGGATGACAAGATAGAATTTAGCTTCAACGCTAAGGCTGTGAATGTTATATTGAGTGGGCTTGCATAAGTAGAATTCATAAAAGTTATGCACCTAGGAACTGCCAAAGAAATGTGAGACAAACTCATTAGTAGTTGTGAAGGTAATGAGAAGGTAAAGGATGCCAAGCTTCAAACCTACAGAGTACAGTTTGAACAGCTGAAGATGAAATAAGATGAAACTGTTGGAAAATACTTTTTGAGAGTTGAAAAACTGGTAAATGAAATGAAAGCACTTGGTGAAAAAATTGAGGAATCTTCTTTAGTTCAGAAAATTTTGAGATCTCTACCAGATAGGTTCAACCCAAAGGTCTCTGCTATAGAAGAACTTAATGATCTAAAAATCTTGGATTTTGATCAACTTCTAGGAACATTGATTTCATTTGAAATGAGAATAGTTAAATATAAACCCACCTCCAGAGAAGCATCTTTTAAGGCAGACAAGAATGAAGATTCTGAGCCTGATGAAATTGAAGAAAATTTTGTGAAGAGACTGAAGAAGGGATCAGGAAAATACAAAGGTAAACTTCCTTTCAAATGTTTCAACTATGGTAAGCTAGGTCATTTTGCAAATAAATTTCCTCACAAAAGAAAGGATCAGACATGTGATGATGAGGAAAAGTACAAACACAGAAATTTCTTTAAAGAGAATAATTTTAAGAAGAAAATTCTTTGTGTAAACAATGATGATGATCCTTCAGATGATGAAGACAATGAATCCTCTATTGAATATAAACTAAATGACTTCATACTTATGGCCAAAGAGGATTATGATAATAAAATCACAGGCAGTGATGATAATGATGAAGAAGCTATGGTTGATATGGAAGGAGAATTGATCAGTGCACTAGAAGAGATTGAGAGACTCAGAATTAAGAACAGAAAGAAAAAACAATTGTTGATACAGTTCAAGAAAGATAGTAAACAACCTAATGAAGACTTTTCCCTACTAAAAGTGGAATTAGAAGAGGCAAAGAAAATCGAAGACATTCTAAAACAAGAGTTATTAGAAAAGAAGGCAAGATGTGAAGCTCTGGAAAAAGAAGTAGTGAAAACCAGGAAAGAGTTGGAGAAGTTTCAAGCCTTGTATCATCAGAATCTGTCAAGTATCAAAGCATCAGAAGAATTGGCCACCATTCTGAATCAACAAAGAAACCCAAAGCTGAAAACAGGTCTGGGTTATGAAGAGGGATCAAGTAGTGATCAACTAGGCAACAAAGAACCCATCAAGTTTGTCAAATCTACCATCTATGGCAATAAAAAACCTGCAGAAACAAAAGAAGATAATCATCTTCCCAGGAGGGTTAATGAAAGAGATACCAGAACTGAAACTATGGATCAGAGAAATAATGTACTCTATGTTCAAAGAAATCATCAACATAGAATAAATCGACCTTCTTAAAGAAGACAACCATTTTCTAGGTACCAATGTTTTTTCTATGGATATTGTTTCTTTTGTTCTAAATTTGGTCATAAAGCTGTAAACTATTCTTTAAAATTAAACTATGAGCAATCAAGACATTCAAGGTATAGATATCTACCACAACAAAGAATGAGACAGCCAAGTAACAAACCACCACAAACTGCAAATCACTTGATGGTTGGGAAAAGGACACAGGTTAAGCATAACAATCGTTATGATCCTTTATTTGACGAACCAGAATGTTACATCTATCATAACTATGGACATAAATCTGTTGACTGTCGCTTAAGGAACTATGAACCAGATTTGAATTCCCCTGTTGAAAATGTCAAGGTTTGGAAGAAGAAATAAAGTTACAAGTGTGGATTAGTGTTGTCAACTCAAAGAAAAACGAACCCTTGGTATATAGACAGTGGATGCTCCAAACATATGATAGGAGACAAAGGTAAGTTTCTATTTCTAAGTGAAAGAAAATCAGGAAACATAACCTTTGGAAATGATACTCCAGGTAAAATAAAGGGTAAAGGGATGGTGAGTTTAAGTAATGGAAAAGGAAAAGCCCAAGATGTTCTTCTTGTAGATGGGTTGAAACATAATTTGCTCAGTGTAACTCAAATGTGTGATAGAGGATGTGAAGTGGTGTTCACGTCCAAGGATTGCAAGATAAAGTCTGTAAACTCAGGACAAGTGGTGGCCAAAGGCATAAGGATAGAAAATAATGTATATGTGCTGAAAGAAGATAGAGAAGAGTGTCATCTAAGAAAACATGATTAAAGTTGGTTATGGCACAGGAGACTTGGACATCTAAAATTTGACCACTTAATCAAGCTCAAAAATCTTGAGGCAGTAAAATATCTTCTGAGAATATCAAAGCCCCAAGATTCTATGTGTAAACCCTGCCAAGTAGGAAAGCTAACCAGGACACAGTTTAAGTCCACTAGTTCAACAAAGAAACCACTCCAACTAGTTCATATGGATTTATATGGACCATCAAGACGGGAAGGCACAGGGAAAGAAAACTACTTCATGATGATTATTGATGATTACTCTAGACTTACTTGGGTTGCCTTTTTCAAAGAAAAAGATGAAGCATTTGAGAAGTTTAAAATATTTAAGGCTTTAACTGAGAATCAAATAGGCAAGAGGTTAAAGGAAGTAAGATCAGATAGAGGAGGAGAATTTATGTCAAATGATTTCAAGGAATTCTGTGATAAGCATGGGATCAAGAGAGAATACGCAATCCCAAGAACTCCACAACAAAATGGAGTAGTTGAGAGGAAAAACAGAATAGTGCAGTAAATGGGCAGGTCAATTATGAATGAGAAGAAAATTGGTCAAACCTACTAGGTAGAAGCAATACACACATCATTCCATGTTCTTAACAAACCCCACCTCAAACCACAAAGTGATAAGACACCTTATGAACTATGGTATGGGAGACCTGCTTCAATCAAACACTTCAAAGTCTTTGGGAGTAAATGTTACATAAAGAATAATGATGAGAACCTTCGCAAATATGATGACAGAGATGATGAAGGTATATTCTTAGGGTATGATGCAAATAGTAAAGGATATAGATGTTATAATAAGAGGTTGCATAAAATGGTTGACTGTATTGACATAAAACTTGATGAAGGAATCCTAGCAAGAGAGGTGTACAATAATGAGTCTTCTACAGAGAACACAACTAAAGCTGAAGATGAACAGGTCCAAGAGTCAAAAAATGAATACTCTAAATCAGATGAAGACACAGATACTCAGACAGAATCAAATCAGCAGACAACTTCAAATTCCTCCTCCAGAATCTCTCAAAAGAATCATCCTGCAAGTCAGATAATTGGTGAAAAAGACAAAGGTGTACAAACCAGGAGAAACATAATCAAAAACATCGAACAATCACATATAGCTTTCATATCCATGTTGGAACCCAAGAATTTTAATGAAGCTATCAAAGATGACCATTGGGTTAAAGCAATGAATGATGAACTTGATTAGATTGAGAAAACAATACATGGGAGATGGTTCATAGACCTGAAGGTAAAAATATCATTGGTTCCAAATGGATATTTAAGAATAAGTTGAATGATCAGGGACAAGTTGTCAGGAACAAAGTAAGATTGGTCTGTAAAGGCTATGCTCAAATAGAAGGACTGGATTTTGATGAAATATTTGTTCCCGTAGCAAGATTAGAAGCTATCAGAAAATTTCTTGCATATGCTTGTCATAAAAGGTTTAAAGTCTATCAAATGGATGTCAAGTCATCTTTTCTAAATGGAGATTTAAATGAAGAAGTCTATATGGAACAACTAGAGGGTTTTGAACTGTCTGATAACCCTGACTTAGTATGCAAGCTAGAGAAATATTTATATGGGTTAAAACAAGCCCCTCGTGCCTGGTATCACATACTGGATATGTATCTCAAAGACAAAGGGTTCAAGAGAGGAACAATTGAAAACAATCTATAAATCAAAACTGAGGATAATGATTTTCTCATCGTGTTGGTCTATGTAGATGACATCATCTTCTGATGTAATAAGGATTTATTGGTACAATGGTTTGCTTCTTCCATGGAGTGTGATTTTGAAATGTCTATGATAGGTGAATTGTCATTTTTTCTTGGTCTGCAAATTACTCAGAGATCTGAAGGGATGTTCATTTCTCAAGAAAAATATCTAAGAGAAATGTTGAAAAGGTTTCAAATGGAAGATTGTAAACCTGTGTTCACACCTATGGTTACTGGATGCAAATCAAGCAAGGATGATGATTCACCTGATGTTGATCAAAGTTCATATAGGTCAATGATAGGCAGTCTGTTATACATCACAACATCTCATCGAGACATAATGCATGTTGTTGGAATGGTAGGAAGATATCAGTCTACACCTAAACAAAGTCATTTGCAAGTTGTCAAAAGGATATTTAGATATTTGAAATAAACAATGAACTATGGCTTGTGGTATCCTAAGAATCAGAATTTTCAATTATCAGTCTACTCGGATTTTGATTGGGCTAATTGCATGGATGAAAGGAAAAGCACGAGTGGAGGTGCATTCTTATTAGGAGATTCTCTAGTAGCATGGTTGAGTAAAAAGAAAGGTTCCATTTCTTTATCAACTACAGGGGCAGAGTACATTGTTGCTTCTACCTGTTTCACTCAGGTATTATGGATGATTCAGACACTTGTAGACTCGGAGGTAAAATACGCTACACCGATCCCAATTCATTGTGATAACACTAGTGCCATCAATGTGTCCAATAATCTTGTATTCCATTCCAAGACCAAGCATATTCCCATAAAATACCATTTTCTGAGAGAGCAGGTCACCAGTCAGATTGTTTAGATCCATTACATTCCAACCACAGAACAAATAGCAGACATCTTTACTAAACCCCTAGCCAAGACACCATTTGAATATATCCGACAGAAGTTCGGTGTCATCCCATATCACACATAACAGAGTCCATCTTGATAGGGGGAGTTTGTATTGATTGAATATCTGATACCTCCGAAAAATACTGCAACATCTCAGGGGAGCGTGTTTTCTTTGACATTGATGTCAAAGGGGGAGAAAAGAATAGGTTCGGGTGCCTTTGTTGCCACCAATGCCAAATGGGGATATTGTTGGCATGTTTTAAAGGTAGCGTATGCTTGTCATTGATGGAAAGTAAATCAGCAATGATGGCTTGAGTATAGGTATAATGTGCTAGGTGGGCACCAGAAGTATTTTGGGGAAATGTAGCAGAGAAATCTCGTGAAGACCAGAAGAGATAGGGCAGAGGTGCACACAGAGTGCAAGCGCGTGTTTGTCATTGATGGTAAAGATCATCATGATCAGTAGCATAGCGATAATGGAAAGATCAACAGTGGAAGATCAGAAGGAGGGAAACACTCAAAGAAAGACAAAGGTGGAAAGATCTTCAGTGTAATCTCAGAAGGAGGAAAACAATCAAAGCACGACAAAGGTTTCATTTCGGAGTTTCGCAGATCAGGAAATCCAAAGGAAAGAGGTTCGAACTCGTGATATGTGAAATCGCGATAACAATCCTGACCATTGGAGTAATAGGACATGTCGCAAGCGATTGGAATGTTGTTGACTTTCACATTGGAGGAGTCAACGAAGCATGGTGTGGGAACTCGCGATATGCGAGATCACAAAAATATTTGGACCGTCCAATCATATAGATCGTGGAACATTGATCAGGTATGATGAAGGCCCATGAAGTTGTGAAATCAGGATAAGATCTTGACCATTGATCCAAGAGGGACATGTGGTGAGGGATTTTCATTTTGCTGACTAGAACGTCAAAGGAGCAAAGTGCTCGTTCGATTGGTGAGTGGTCATATCTCAAGGTCACATCGTCAAAGGCTTAAGGAAAGGAGCTAATTTCTAAGTTCCATCTCGGCATTCGCAACTTGGAGTATCAAGACCCTTTATCACAGGAATCACAATATGAAAGATCACAAAAATATCTGGACCGTCATATCACCAAGGATTATGGACCTTTGATCAGGCATGAAGAAGGCTCGTGAAGTGGAAAAATCATGATAAGATCTAGATCGTTGATCCAAGAGGGGAACGTGGAGAAAGATCAGAGAATGACAAAATACTCGAGACACAAAAGTGCGAAATGCATTTTTGAATAAGGTTGTGGTCATAGTCAGTGGTTACATATGCGGAAGATGGAGGAAGAAGCTAGCAGTGTTAAGCTCCATATCAGAGTCTCAGTGATTGCGACTTGGAGCATCAAGACCCTTCATCACAGGAATCATGATATGCGAGATCGCGATGAGATTTGGACTGTCGGATCATTGGCAATCTTGACCGTTGATCAGGCTCGATGAAGTTTATAGGTTCACGAAAGATGAATCACCTTTTGGCACAGCCTGTGGTCACCACCGGTGGTAACGTGAGGGGAAGAAGCTAGCAGTGCTAAGATTCATCTCAACATCTCGATGATCATGACTTGGAGAGTCGAGACCCTTCATCACAAGAATACCAAGATGTGAGATCACGAAATTCAAATTATGTTTAGTGCTTGGTCACAACTAGTGGGCATATGAGATAAACGCGTAATCTTGCGGATTTAATCCAATGGTACTGGTTAATTGGAAACTTGATCGAAGGGCTACTGTTTCTCTTCGCAGTTAATCAATCGGTTACGATTCAGTTGCTGATGCATTTTCTTGGAGGTTCATAGTGTAACTGTGAGAGACGGCCAATGTTTTCGGCAAGAGGACTCGAAGAGACTTGAGGGTGATTGCCAAAGGAGCTGAAGAGTTTCAAGGAATCTCCCAGTGGAATGAAGACGGTTCATAGAGGCGACTGACAGATGGAAGAGCATTGAAGCCTGTAACTACAACAGAGAGGATGAGATCGACTGTGACAGAGAATATGAAGAGTCTCGACTGCTATAGAGGCTAAGGAATCTTGTCATAACACCTAGTGATGATGGACGCATGGGTTTACCACTAGAGAAGTTGAAGAGTTGTGATGATGATCAGGCAGAGCACTCGACATGGGGTAGAGAGCATGCAGAAGCATCAGGGATATAAATGCACAAGGTGCACAGAGACTATAAGAATGCAGAACAAATAAGAGATGGGTGTTGTTGAGAGTGATTGAGGTGTGTAGAAGGAGACAAAGTGCAGCAGATGAAAGGCACATAAGAGGAATGGTGCATACAAGGGACATGGGGCACAAATCATAAAGCACAGCAGAAGCAAAGAACAAAGATGTATAACTGAGATAGTAAAAGAAGTTTGAGGTGCACTTGTAGAGAAAAATAGAATATCAGAGAGCACAAGAAGAAGCAGACAGAGAGACATTGATACAGGAGAGAAGAGAAACATAGCAGAATAGTGATAAGCCTGGTAAGCCAATGACAACTATGGAATCACTGTAATAAGTTTCAGTAGAAAATATTTATAGTAAGGATGGTAGGGAGGTGTTAGGGAGGACTATTCTCCTCAAAGGTTCAAGTGGGTGATTGAACTAAGGGATTTTTAACTTCCAACTGGTTGCAGCCAGAAAAACCAGGGAGGCAGGGTGGTGCAAGGGAGAAAATTGGTTCTCTGATATACAGGTCGGTGCCTGTGTAATTGGAAGTTGGTGCTTCCATCCAGTTGGTGTTGAAACTCTTAGGGAGTTTGTGCTTCCTTCTAGTGGGTGCTAGAGAAACCAGGGAGTTGGTGCTTCCTTCTAGTGGGTACTAGAGAAACATAGGGAGTTGGTGCTTCCTTCTAGATGGTGCTAGAGAAAACAGAGAGTTGGTGCTCTCAGCAAGTTGCAGCTTGCAAAACAGAGGTTGTAGCCTCACAATGATTTGGAGCTCATATGTATGATAATATACAGAATGTAAAGATTACTTATCATACCAAGAAGAAGAGGTTTTTACCCTTTATGGGTTTCCTCAGGAAATCTCTGTCTCTGTATATTTCATATGTGTGACTGATGTCGAATGTTATATTTCTTACCTCCCTGCATTATTGTGATTGTCATTAAGTTCTCTACAAAGAGTTTAAAATAAGCATAATTGTTTAAGCACGGTAACAACTGAT
>ML777265.1:635986-664322 GCA_009831015.1 Picea engelmannii | reverse complement strand
CAACAAATGTTAAAGAGGTGGTTGAGGCATGATGAAAACTTCAGTAATAAGGGAAAGAGATTTGGAAAGGGTCTCGTATATTTCCAAGTGGGCAATGAGAAGGTATCAGTGGATCTCGTAACCTTCCAGGTGGGAAAAAGATCCATCCCAGATTTCCAGGTGAGCAAGGAGGGAGAGATGAGCTCAGTTGAGAGTTCATGTCAAAGGGTGTTGACAGATGAGGAGGAGGTAGAAGGAATACCTCACTCAGAGGTATATTTGCAAGGAGAAATGAGCCATGTGAATGAAGATGATGAGAAGTTGCAAACTTCCACAATCGAAGAGGAGGATGAGGGGAGAATTCTGATCATTGGAGGAGTTGATATATTCCTACCAAGCGGCCGAGGAGAGGCTAGAACATGCATTCTAAATGAAACATAAAAATAACCAGCAGAGACTTCCTAGAAGAACAAGGAATGAATGTTGATGTTTGTCCCAATAGAAGGAGAAGATAATTCAACAGAATTGCTCAACCTTTTCAGCCAGGAAGTTGAATAGGAGATGGTTGCAGCACTGGAGTCTGTAGTAGAAGAGGGAGTAGACAGCATATACTTTCCTAATCTATGTGAGGAATTGGAATCTCTTAAGAGGAGAGTGGTAGTGAAAAGCATGCACATCCAACATGATAAGTTGGAAGTAGATGAAGGATTACACCAGCATGAGGAGCAGTTGGAGGAAGCTAGAATGGGAACAACCGAAGGACTGGTAGGACAAAATCTGTCAAGAGAAGTGGTAGCTCAGCATCATTTCAGTGATGAGGAGAATATAGGAGTGAAGACTACAACAGAGTGGCAAGCTAAGTCCACCAGGGAAGAATATGTCTTGGGAAGTCAGTGTGATATTCCCATTGACAAGAAGGGAGTGCAACGATCTAGTTTGCAACAGAAGAACCATTTGGTGGATAAGCTATACAAGGTGATCGAAGAGACTAGGAAGCTAATGTTGGAGTCGACAGAGGAAAAAGTCAGCAAGAGGAAGTTAGACAAAAGGAAACCTGCATGAGTAGTGAGGATGATGCAGGAGTAGAAGCAGCGGAGCAGAGGAGTCGAGAGACAGCTCCAGGAGAAAGTTTGGGACCCAGCTGGATTTTAGCCACATTGGAGAGCTCATGAGAAGGAGCTCATGATTTTTGTAGTTTTTGAGTATGATTCATGAGAATCACTCCACCTCAGCACGTGTCATCTAATCAACACGTGTGGTCCGCATTCAAGGAAAGATAGGCGTCGCCCTCTCATTTTTTCCTCGAGAATCCAAGGCGTGATCGAGGAATTAATTGAGGACAAGATGGAAGAGACAAATTGTGCTTTCCTGCAAGCTGAAGATAAATTCACCATTAATAGGCTGACAACAAAAGGGATTTGCATCCGATTTGGAGAAAATTTCCATCATTCTAATCTGTCCATACGATAGGTGTTTTGAATGGTGATTTGACACCACTAATTTAAGATTGCGATGGAATCTCATAGAACCCCTCTTGTATAAATATTTGTATTGTATGCCCGGTAGAGGCTACTAGAGTTTGAGGAAAAATATTTGTAACCCAAGATAGGAGGAAAACAAAGAGAGATGATATTCAGTTGTAGCTCAGACTCCACTATTATAAATTGGCATTCAACCATTAAGGTTTTCAAGCCGGAAAATTTGCAGGAGAGTTGCATAGATTTCCACAAGGAGTGCAGAAAGAGTTTGAGAATAGTCCAAGTCTCGAAAGGATAATTTTTTCTAAGTGTGAAAAGGGAGCGAGGACTTTCTGAAGTCCTGAAGATAGAGAAATCACCCATCTTTAAGGAGGAGACAGGTGGCAAAAGATCGAGAATTTCGGGAGTAGGAGCTTCAAAAGGTGGCTGGTAGAGGGTGGAGATGGCCATTGATGGCCATAAACATGGTTGAGGTGAATTCCATTCATATAAGAGCAAGGCGGAGATGGAAAAGGATCTCAATGAAATCTGGACAGATATGGAGAGGCTTTCATTCAAAATGAAGCAGGAATCAAAGGTACACTGGAGGTACAAATGGCCTTTGAAGAGGACAACGATATGGCCTATTCAGAAGTTGTTTGCTAGGAGGTAGCAGCAGGTGTTAAAGACGTGGTTCAACCATGATGAAAACCTCAGTCATAAGGGAAAGAGATCTGGAAAGGGTCTCATAGATTGCCAGGTGGGCAATGAGAAGGGATCAATGGATCTCGTAAACTACCAGGTGGGAAGAAGAGACATCCCAGATTGCCAGGTGGGCAATGATGGAGAGATGATATCATCTAAGAGTTCATGTCAGAGGGTGTTGATATATGAGGAGGAGGTAGAAGGAAGACCTCACTTAGAGGGATATTTGCATGGAGCTATGAGCTGTGTGAATGAATATTATGAGAAGCTGCAAACTTCCACCATCGAAGAGGAGGATAAGGGGAGCATTCTGATCATTGGAGGAATCAAGATATTCCTACCAAACAATCGAGGAGAGGCTACCACATGTGTTCTAAATGCAACAAAAAAACAACTAGAAGAGACTGCCTGGAAGGAGAAGGAACAGATGTTGATGTCTGTCCCAACAGATGGAGAAGAGAATTCAACATAATCGCTCAACCTTTTCAGCCAGGAAGTTGAATAAGAGATGGCTGCAGCATTGGAGTCTTTAACAGAAGAGGGAGTAGACAACATAGACTTTGTTGATCTGTGTGAGGAATTGGAATATCTTGAGAGGAGAGTGGTAGTGAAAATAATGCACATCCAATAGGATAAGTTGGAAGAAGATGAAGGATTACGCCAGCATGAGCAGCAGCTGGAGGAATTTGGAATGGGAACAACCAAAGGATTGGTAGGAGGGAGTCTATCAAGAGAAGTGGTAGTTGAGTAGCAGTTCAGTGATGAGGAGCCTGTAGGAGTGAAGACTGCAGTAGAGTGGCAAGCTAAGGACACAAGGGAAGAAGATGTCTTAGGAAGTCAGTGTGATTTTCCCATCGACAAGGAGGGAGTGCAGTGAGCTAGTCTACAACAGAAGAACCAATCGGTGGAGAAGCTAGACAAGGTGATTGAATAGATAAGGAAGATGATGTTGGAGTCAACAGAGGAAATGGTCGGCAAGAGGAAGTTGGATGAAAGGAAACTAGCACGAGAAACTAGGATGATGCGGGAGAAGAAGCAATGGAGCAGAGGAGTCGAGAGACATCTCCAGAAGAAATTTTGGGATCCAAGAGGATTTCAACCACGTTGGAGAGCTCATGAGCATGAGATCATGATTTTTGTAGCCATGGAGTATGATGCAGGAGCATTGCTCCACCTCAACACACGCCAACTAATGAACATGCATTGTGCACATTCAAGGAAGGAGAGGAATCACCCTCTAATTTTTTCCTTGAGAATCCAAGGCATGATCCAAACATTAATTGAAGACAAGATAGAAGATCCAAATCATTTTTCACACAATATGGAGATAAGGTCGTCGTTAATAGGCTGACAGTAGAAGGGATATGCATCTGATTTGGAGCCGATTTCTGTCATTGTAATCTATCCATAAGATAGGTGTTTTGAATGGTGATTTGACACCACTAATTTAAGTTTGCAAGGGAAGCTCATAGAGCCCCTCTTGTATAAATATTTGTATTGTATGCGAGATAGAAGCTGCTGGAGTTTGAGGAAAAATCTTTGTAAGCAAATATAGGAGGAAAAAACAGAGAGTCGAGACTCAGTTGTAACTCGAACTCCACTATTGTAATTTGAAATTCCACCATTAATAGAAAATGATAGTTTTTCCTGTTTTATATTTTGTGTAATGGATGTTGTGTTATGAATGTCAGTTACATGTTTGTGAATTGTAGATGAATGTTAGAAATTGTCTCCAAGGATAGAGATACAGCTTTATATTCGAGAGAGAGTTGAGTTAAGTCTGGTTCCCTAGGATAGGTGTAAGAAGTGTATGACAAAGCAGGAAAAATATGTGATTCGACGCAAGGAGTGCGTATTTGAACTCAGTGGAGTCAGAAGAGAATTTGTCAGGAGGGCACACCAGATTAACTTACACACTCAGGGAGAAATTTTAAGGCGGTTAAGTACCTTGGAAAGAAAGACTGTGTGGAAGGAAAAATAGTTCAGAGTTACTGAATACTCTGAAATAATCTGCTAGGGGGGCATCGAGCTAGTGTGAGAATGCATAGAAAAAACACAGTTGAACATGTTGGAGAACCCAAAAATTGTTGAACATTCTAGTGAAGGAAGGCTTTGTAGAAAGTGAGTCGAAAAAGGAAAAGCGATGCCTTAAACCTTTCCCTAAGGCTAAGGGAGAAGTCGTCAAAAGCACTGAGCCAAGCCCAAGGAGTGTGCTTAAGGTGTTGTAAGTTTACCTTAAAATCTCAAGAAGCAGGGGGAGAGACTTACTAGAGGGAAAGAAGAAGTCCATTGAAGGACGCAGAGGAACTTGGGACCTTGAAGGTTTTCAATCCAAGCAAAGTCATAGGAGAGTTGCACAGATTTCTGCAAGGAGTGAAGAAAGAGTTCGAGAATAGTCCAAGTTTCGAAAGGATAATTTGTGCTAAGTGTGAAAAGGGAGAGAGGACGTGTTGAAGTCCCGAACATAGATAAATCACCCATCATCAAGGAGGAGACACATGGCAGAAGATCGAGAAGTTTGGGAGCAGGAGCTTAAGAAGGTTTGTCGGGAGAAAACAAATATCTTCGCGAAGTTGCGAAAAGCAATTTCAATCCAGACCATTGAATATGGAAGGGCATGTGGTGGAGATCCACGCAGTTCGGAGGAAGAACCCTTTAGAAAAAAGAGCAGGAGAATACTTGAAGAGCTGGGGAAGCCGAAGAAATCCTAGTCTTCCATCAAGATAGGATGTGTGGTGAAAGATCATCACTTCACCGAACTCATATCGGGAAAATAAGAGTCAAGCGAAGGAAGGACTCACGAAGCCCTAAATCGCGAAGTCGATCACAACTGTTGATTTCTATGGAAACGTGGACCATAGATAGAGTCTTGGAGAATTTGCCTATTTGGAAATTGGGAAAGAGGGATAAAGCATTTCACAAAAGTTTTGAAGTACGGGATCGCAAAGAGAGATGGCCCACAATCGTAGTCCATGGTCACGTCAAGGAGGAGGCCTAGCATGAAAAGCTAGTAGAGTTGGAATAAGAGTTAAACAACGCAAGTAAAGGGTCTGCGGGTGCCACATAATCACATCGAGAAGGTAAAGGGCCCATGTCAAGTTAAATTGGTTCCATCCGAAGCCTGACGAACCATTCAGTTCGATGACTTGAACGATCCTAGAGCGAGAGGTCATGTCAGCCCTGAAGGATTTGGAGGGGATGTTGAAATCAATCTATCATTGTCTTTATTTGAGCTTCCCATGTTTCCACTCTATTAAAGTTTTGTTATGCATGCATACCATCTTCTTTGTTATTTTTATATTATCAGAAATATTAAGTTAAACTATGATGGATGTGAGGAAATTTTTCTTATTTTTCTTTAATACATGAAGTGTGTGATCCATGGTCCTTTATCAGGAAACTTCTTTAAATATAAACAAAACATTTTATCTACTATTATTTTATTATTTCTTTGATTACCACGATGGAATTTTAAGATGTTCCATATTCTGAAGACCCAAACTCCCACAAAAATATGAAGTAAAAGAGGAGTACCACCTCTATAAAAACGCAGGGTGATTTATATCCTCATGAAGTTTTCGTTTCGGTCCCGAGGGATTCAAGCGTCAACATTTTTGGTGACCATACTGGGTTATGATTTATTTTCAAGATATTTGAGGAACCATAAATCTCCATGGCTAAAATTTTCGAGAAGAAGATTCAAGAAAATTGTTGCTTATTTTAATCATGCCTCACTTTTTTTGTAATTTCAAAAAGAAACAAGAAGAACCAAAGATTTAGGAGAATGAACCCCCTGGAAAAATTCAAAATGAAGAGTTTCGTTCATGTCATGATGATTCTTTATATTCTTCATCAAGCCCATCAATGGATTTTCAAGAATTGGAAAAAGGGAGAAATACTCAAAGAAGGAGACAATTTTATGATACCGCTTTAAATATACCAGAAGTAGACTTTCAAATGGCCAATATTCCTATTGAAATTTTTTCTACAGTCTTTGGAAATGCTTTAGAAGATGCAAAGAAACACTTGATTAATTTTAAAGGTACATTTTATGATTTCAACCTCACTGAAGAAAATATTACATGTATATTATTCCTACAAACTCTACAAGAGGATGCTCTTGAATGGTATAATTCATTAATTCCTAACTCCATTACTAGATGGGATGTGTTAGAAGATTCATTTGCATCAAATCGCATCCCAAAGGTGTGTTCATATGTTTTTACTGATGTTTTAAATGTTGTTTCCTACCCATCCTCTCCCATATGGAAGCAAGATAATGAAATGCCCAATTTTGAAGAAGAATCTAATCAAAGAGTGCATGAAATTTTTAAGTTAAGTCATGTTGTTGAAGACGAAGATGAAACTTCCAAATTACAAGAAGAAAGTTTTAGCCTCCTATATACTCCATGTTAACACTCTGCAAAGTTTATCCGCCAGATAGACAAATGATAGAGGTAACTATTTCAACCAACTTTAGGTTGGATTTTGACCTTTCCAACCAGAGAGAGCTCTCTCGGGCTTATTTCTATTTAAAATACTCAAAAGATTTGCCAATGCGTGCACATAGGTCAGATTTTTCCAAGGTGTAGAATTTGAAGGTGCCAGGAAAAAACAGAACAACGGGGCCATTGGGAAAAGGGGTATGTGCCTAACAACATATGAGAAGTCATAAGCCATGTATTTCCAGAGGGAACAGAGGAAACATTGGTATGATGTTCAGCCAAATAAGTAATATGAGATGTCATAGGAAAAGAAAGGAAAGGATACTATTGGAAAGAGACGTCTTATAGAGGGAGAATCTCTTGGTATATCATTAGAAGAAGAAACATGAAGACTGGATACTGCAAGCAGAGCACCCATCACGAGTGGATTCTGAACCAGAAACCAATAGACACATAACGAGTATAATCGATGTGAGAAGGAGCACCAACACAGTGAATTCCTTCTATTACTTAAGGATTATTACTAGCAGCAAAAACACATTCATGAATATGAAATATAGGAAAACATATTGAACATCAACACTGTGATGAATCTCTTCTATCTGAGAACAAATTATCTTCTTATATTAAAATTCATAAGAAATTACAAAGTTCTCTTGCTACGAGGGAAGGCCCCTCTCCGGTAAGTCCAACCCTTTATTTATCTTTTCAAAAGTATATATATAGATAAATTACATATGAGACCCAAAATGATTTGTCTTCTCCAAGATTCCAAAAATAGACATCGGTGATAGAGGGTGTAATGTGGCAAAGTCGAACTCCTACTTTCTAGAGAGAATTATAAACAAAAGATGACAAATTTGATATTTTTTACTTTGAATGCCACTTGTCTTCATCATCAGAAAATTCCCTGAAACATACTTAATTTAGCTTGAAATCTATTTCAGGTTTGCAATCTCTTCCTTTAAAGTATAAAGCCAATCAGGCTGGTTTTCTCCAGTACTTTCAACCATTTCATCTTTAACCTTCTTCTTCTGTCGCTTGCTCCTTTTACCCTTTCCATATTGCATGTGGTATCTGTCTGTATATACATTGATGATCAAATCCTTCATGATGGGATTTAATCTTATTTCTTCTCGTAACCCTGGTTCATCTGCAGACTTTGTATGAAATTTTGTTGTCAGTATTCGTACAACAAGCTTTTTTTTCTTCTTCATTGATAATTTTGTCAGATTATTTGAATATCCCAGTTTGTTGAAGGCCACTGGATATTTCTTCTCCATTTCCTCTGGTTCACTAAGAAGCATGAGATTATCTCCCTTGTCTCTACAATAATTAGACAAATGATTTTATTTGTGGTTACCCCATTCTGGAATAAAACTTTAATCGCCAGAAACAGAGTAATATCACCCATGTTTTGAATGACAGATGTCATTGAGTGCTAATCATTGCTTACTGATGAAATTCCTTGCAGGGATAACGAATTATCACATTTGGTCATTGATTTCAAATGATGATCCTTCTAATCAGTTGTTTGGCAGCACTCACCTGACATCTCATGGACGAATGGTGCCCACACAAGTGTCTCGAGATGATTTGGATGGCCATCAACTTTCCCTTTCCACATGTTACCTTTGGATTTAACACATTGAATGACATTTGACACGAGATTTCGAGGAGGAATTCAGTGGTTTCGAGCTCACCCGCTTTTCCCCCTGATATGCATATGGAGGTGCACAGTGGCTTCGAGACGAAACCGTGGTATTCTTATCGGCCCACTTTCAATAGATTAACCTTTGCACTAGTTCTTGGCCCGATATTCTCTTTGACCATCGATCTATGGCGCCTTCAATATATGACCCTCTAGGTCCCATCAACTTCAATTTTTCACCATATTTATCCCTACCCACCAGTTGTGGCCCTATCCTCCAGTTTATCTGACTTCTACATTGATTTAGCCTCTTTCTAAGTCCCAAGACTTGGATTCCATATAAAAATTGTTACAGTGATAAAATGGGCTCCAACTGGGGATGTTATCCTCCATGTGAGGTAGAAAATAATGGTAGACCTTGTTCCTTATCCATTGGGGCTTGTCTCACAATAGGTGTGTGATATACCTTGACCTGTTGCCAATTTTTGTTGAAAACCGAAGTCTACAAACCCCTATCACTTGGAGGTTGAACAGTATACATACTGCTAATCATATGACTGAACACTTTATTTGAAGACCTAAACTTCAACATCCTCGATCCATAAGCTTATTGGCACCTACCTACCCTAACTATTGAAATGAACTATCAATCATGAAAAATAAAAATGCTAATGAAGCCATGCCATCATTTTATCCACTGCTTGTTTACTTCACACAGGCTTACTCCAAATCGTGTTCACCAATAACTCATTCAAGAAGTTATATATGAATTCAAATATTAGAATTTTAAAATTATTCGGACCGTTTACTGTTTCTAGCAAAACTACAAATAGATCTCCCAACACATGCATAAAACAACAATCATGTTCCATTTCTTCCCCTGCATTCTTGTTTTCAGGTGATTTACCCTATTGATTTCCACTAAGAAGCTGAAAAATCTATTGTGACTGCTGGAAATAACAATCTTCTGAATCGCAAGATAGTGTTGAATGAAATGAAACCTCCGATAGAAATCAATCCATATTTAATACTGACATTCATTTGTCATCATCTTCATTTCTAAGCTTACAACCCATCATAAGATGTAAATTATGATTGTTAAAATTCTCCATATATCATGCCACTGGGTTATAAAACACATGAGAGAAAATTTCTTTTTGATGAACCAAAACAGGAAGACGAGCTTCATTCATAAGTGTTTGTTTGTATTTCTCTATTTCTCCAGTTCTAAGAACATTTTCAAATGGAATAGCAGCAATGTTTCTCTTGCTCCATTTCTTCATTTCTGAGAACATTTTCAAATGGAATGGCAGCAATAGTTTTGTATACTTTTCCATGCATATCAACAAAAAAATTCATACATTCTTGAACGTATTCAAATATGACAGCCATATTATGTGTATCAAGGCTATCCTCTTGTTCATCAAACAATTTTGGTTTCGTTTTATTAACCTTCTAGAAATTTTCTTTAGGACTGCCATTTTGCCTTTCAAATGAATAAATGGAAATCAGTTCATGTTCATAATCTCCTTGTAAATGTGAAAATCTAACAACATGAACTATTTCACAGTCTAGAGTTCTCATGGATGCATTTTCAAGACCATGGTTTTCAAAGGAATCAAATAGAACAACTGCTTCTTTATGATCTTTCTGTGTTTTTTATTTAATCATGACATACACTGTTTTGTTTCTTCCCTGAAACTATACTTCATTTTCTTGTTCACTCCTTAAAGTCTCTATAGACAGGGTTTCAGAGACCTCATCCACATCCAAGCCACTTGGGATTTGAACAACCACATTATTCGTAGGGGAAGAAAAACACTTCTGAAGTACTTTTTTTTCTTGGAGATCTTGTCAAATGTCCTCATCAATTTAAGCAGAAGGAAAATGAATTTTGAAAACAATCCTTTGATAAAATTTCACTACTTTCTTGTGATTTTTTTTAACCATTTAAAGGAATAAAAACATAGCGGGAGATAGTTTTCATTTGTAAGTACATTTATTTCTTCAAATTCAACATCATGACTGGAGGGCTTATGATCTAAAACGTTATAAACAATTTTCTTTAGAAATTTTAAAGAAGCAAAGAACAATGGCATATCCATATTTTTTCGACTTCTTTAGATTGTTGAACACACTTATTTTCAAACTCCTCTTTGACCAATGGCTGCAATTTCTTGTCAATTTGTTTCAGTGAATGAGTGTGATTTGGCATCAACACACATTCCTTTTTTTCAATGATATTCTTAACATTTTATTTCAACAATTTAAAGGAAGAAAAGAATAAGTGTAAAGAATTTTCTTCAGTTGTTTCAATACCTTCTTCTTTGTAACTGTGACATGTAGACTGATAGATCTCACTACACTACTGAAAAGGAACATTTTCAGGGAGAGAACATGCAGTTGTTTGTTCTAATAATTCAAAATAATAATCATCAGTATATTCATCATATATAGGCAAATCAACAACATCTGCAATGTCATCTAGCAAGAAAAAACTTGGAGCATCAACCTGTTTCTCAACAAGCTGATTTGCAAACTCATCTTCTTCACTATCTACAAATGAATATATGAAACAATCAGCTCCATGCTTGTCATGGGGTGGATTAGAAGCTATATAAGTTCCTTCTCTTTCAATAAGTGTAATATAATCTTTCACAAAATCAATAGCATTCAAAATTTCAAGAGGATCTATGATATTATCAATCTTGTGCTCAAGACCCCAATCAAACATTCTCTGTTCATAGTCATTTGTATGTCCTAGAGAACCCAACCCCTCATTTCAGATCTGTTCACATGCTATGATATTGTGTTGAATCTCTTGAGAATCATTAAACATTTTCTGTAAGGTCTTAGGTCTTCTTTCCATTAGGAGGAAATACAACTCTGGGTGAAGAGTAGTGGCATACTGGAGCATGGAAGCAACTTCAGTTGGTTGAATTTCTTTGGGAAAATCATAATAAATACTGGAAAACCTTCTATTGAATGTGGAAATAGTTTCATTTATTTTTCCTTTCAAGGAATAGAATTTCTTAAATTGTAGGTCCAGAGATTTTTCTTACGCCAAAACTTTGAAAAAACACTCTTCAATTATTCCCATGAGCTAATTGTCTCCAGCTGCAAATTTTTAAACCATTCTTTGGTATCTCCTTTCAAGGATTGAGAGAAATCCCTCATACAAACATCGTCATGGTCAATCTCAAATAAATCTATAAAATGCTCAAACTCTTTGATGTGTTTTTCAGCTTTGATGGCACTATGTTCCCCATCAAACAGAGGTAGGTATTCATAGTTCTCTGGAGGAAAATCATGAAGGAACTGGGGTAATTTTAAGGGTCTGTATTGTTAAATTATGAGCTTGATTTCTTATGAGGATTAATTCTTTTATTTTCTTCAACACTTTGATTCCATCTTAATACACTTCAACAATACGAAATCATAATCGAATAGAAATAACTATGTAGATGAGTAAGTATGCACATCAACATCACATATACCCTGGGGAAACCCTGTACAGGGAGAAAAACCCCAACAAACGATATTCCTTTATTTCATTAATAATGTAAGATCTCTTGCAAATATCCACCATGAATGCTCTTCTCTTAAAGAGCTTGCCAAGATGACTCTCACCTGACAAAGACCTACAAGACCTTGATGAAATACACCTTTGATATGATACCTCTATTGTTGATGTACACCACTAATATGCTTCTTTGGTATGCTGCATATTTATCACTGATGTGTGCCTATATTGCTTCACCCTTAACCTGCATCTCAAAACTGTGTTGAAGAGAGGGTTCGACCTCTACTTATATAGGTTGAAGAGGGGAAGGGGAGAGGCTCAAAATAGTAACAGGTTTGCATGAGTTAATCAAAACTCAGCTTCATACTTTAGTTCGAACTTAGAACTAGACTTGAGACTAGTTACAACTCAACATTATACTTTAGTTCGAAAATAGAACTAGACATGAGATTGGTATGCTTTAGTTCGAAAATAGAACTAGACTTAAGACTTTAGTTGCAACTCAACATTACACTTTAGTTCTAAAATAGAACTAGACTTAAGACTTAAGTTGCAACTCAACATTACACTTTAGTTCTAAAATAGAACTAGACTTAAGACTTCAGTTGCAACTCAACATTACACTTTAGTTCTAAAATAGAACTACACTTAACACTTTAGTTGCAACTCAACATTACACTTTAGTTCTAAAATAGAACTAGACTTAAGACTTCAGTTACAACTCAACATTACACTTTAGTTCTAAAAATAGAACTACACTTGAGACTTCAGTTGCAACTTGATTCTTTACAAGGAAATTCAAAATTATGTCCATGGTGGATAACGTTACACGTGCCAACGCACTAGATCAATACATTTATATCATTTGCAATATTAGGAATATCGTTTGTTTCTATATCATAGGAATTTTATATTGAAGGTAACTTTTTCTAGAGGCCTTGACTTTTGGTCATGGCTCACAAGGTTTGACTAGGCCAACAGAGGTTTTATATTCCCCCTGACTTTTGCACTAGTTTGTCTATGCTCACAGAGGTTGTACGTTCCCCCTAACGTTTGCACTAGACAGTCTATCCTCACATAGGTTGTACATTCCCCCTGACTTTTGCATTAGACTCACATAGCATCTCATTCATCTTGACTTTTGGTTTGACTCACAAAGGTTGTACGTTCCCCCTAGCTTTTTTCAATACCTCACAAGACTGGTTGATTCTCCAAATATCCCCGGTTAGCCTCAGGGTGGCCCATATGGCCTCTCATTGGAGAATGACTATCGATGCTGCCAAATTTAACACTCCCTCTCAATGAGGGATTCACTCTCAGCCACACCAAGATTTCCTATCAGCTGCACAAGCCGGTCTTGAGGGAAGAGGCTTGGTCAGGATATCAACTACCTGCTCGCTCATGGCTATGTACTGCAACTTTACAGTTTTTCTATGGACCAAGTCTTGGATGTAGTGGTACCTCATGTCAATATGTTTTGACATGTCCTTAAATACCGGGTTCTCTATCAATTTTATGCAACTTTTATTATCACAATGAACCACCGTCATCTCGAGCTTGTCTCCAAACAACCCGGAAACCAATTTTCTGAGCCATACTACTTCCTTTCTATCATCACTTGCTTCAATGTACTCAGCCTTTGTTGTACTCTATGAAATGGATCCTTGCTTCTATTTTAACCAAGAGATCATAATGGATCCTAAACTGAAGAAATATCCGGAAGTACTCTTCCGATCCATTGGGCTTCTTTCCCACTCAGCAACTGCATACCCATGAGGAAATAAACCACCACTGGATGTATATCTCATACCATAAGTATTGGTCCCTATGAGATATCTCAAGATATGCTTTGCTGCCACCCAGTGTCTCTATCTCRGTTCAGTCATGAACTGACTCATTGCAATCACTGCATAGCATATATGTGGYCTAGTGTGGATCATGTACATCAATGATCCAATCAGCTACCTATACGTGGTGGGATCCACAAAATCTGAACCTGTGTCAGAATCATGCATCTTCCTAAGGTTGGTAACCATCGRAGTAGATAGGGATTTTCAATCCATCATACCAAACCTCTTTAGTACATCCATTGTGTATTTTCCTTGTGTCAGAAATATCTCGCCCTGTCTTTTCCATACTTCCAATCCTAGGAAGTAATGCATCAAKACTAAGTCTTTCATCTTGAATTATGAGGTTAGCTCCCTCTTACACTAGTATATTATCCCTTCATCACATGTTAGAAAGAGATTATCAACATACAAGATTAGTATAACAGGAAAAACTAGAGCTAGTGTCTCAGGGGAATGATCYTCAAAGAAGGATGGCAAAAGAAAAGGGAATGGGAAGAAAGAAAATTCAATGATAGTAAAGGAAGATAATATCTCTTGCAAGCATTGCAAGAAAGAAGGGAATGATGATGAGCATTGTTGACAATTTCACCCATAGAATAAACCAATGTGGTTCAAAGATAGGAAAGGGAGGAAAACATCTACAACAAGAACACGACTAACATACTTGGGATCAGATTCCAATGATGAGTCTAAAATCACAGCAGTTGGTTTGACAAGTAAAAGGGTCATAATGAAACATACTAATATCGATACATTGATAGATAGTGGATCTAAATCTAACTTAATTTCAAAAGAAGTGGTAAAGAAATTAGGATTAAACACTAAGATGCATCACAAACCCTATTCACTAAATTGGATAAGCAAAGATCACAATTTTCCCATAACAAATCAATGTATCATAAAATTTTCAATTACATATAAGTATGTGGATGAATTAATATGTGATGTGGTGCTACTAGAAACATGTGGAATGGTCTTAGGTAGCCCTTATTTATATGATCAACAAGAAGTCTTCTAAAGGGAACATAATCAATATCACCTAACTAAAGAAGGAACATAATATGTTATGCATGCTCATCATATAAAATCAAATCAATCTCTTCTAACCATGGAACAATTAAAGGAGGCATCTTATGAAAAAAATACACCTATAATTTTGCCAAGTAATGAATTTGATCTTAAGAATGAACATGTGATGGTTGTAGGATGGGAGTTCAATCATACTTTTCTTCAAGATAAGTTAATGTCGTGCAATCCAGTCAAACATATTGGTTCATTTTCAGTCATATTTCTGATATTATCGATGCTAATGGTTTCTACATGGATGGTACTGGATTCAGAAAGATGTGAATGAGTTCAAATGACTAACAATATGCTTTCAGTTATCATGGTTATTATGTATTTGATTATGATGCGAGAGGTGCACATGAGAGATTTTAAGGACAAGGGATAAGTGTGGAGGCCTATCCCACAATTGATGTCTGGTTAATACCCTTTTGGATGATCAAAATCTATTAGTGGGGAGGAATGATACAAAATAGATCCACGAAGGCCAAAATTTCAAATTTCTTGGAATCAGATGAAACTAGCACCATTACGTAGGGCTCGTCGTTTCAATTCCGGCAGTATGTTTTTTTCTGAAAATGGACACCATATGTGAAAGTTATGGCACTCTATATTTTTCCCAAAGGTGCAAAAAAAGTCAAAGTCAACAGTTAGAGGCCATACTGTTGATTTCAATAGTACGTCAACATGACATCATCATATGACATGAGCATGAAATCATGATTACATCATCATACTAATGTGGCAGGACTAGAGGCTGACATGTGGCAGGCATTTTTGGTGTTTTCAAGCTGAGTTGGCATGGTATGGATTTGACACGTGGATTGTACAGATGCTAACATGGAAGTCCATATGATGATGTGGCCCAGTGATAGTCTGACACATGGAAATATGGATGACATGTGGCAGGGTATGTTTAACAGGTGGTAGTGACGTGGCAAGCTCCGGGCAGGACACGTGGTGGTACAGGCAAGTGACCGTGCAGGTGACTGTGTTTACGGGGTGAATCATAGGGTGACACATGGACCAATCACAAGGTTCCACATGGCACCTCGAATAAGGCCAATGATGGATGGTCAAATAATTTGTTTCACCTTCATCGGGCTCGAACCCTTGACCTTCGGGCATGGGAAACGGACTACATTACAACGCGGTAACCACCTGGGTGACCATGTTCCTTGTTAAACAATGTGGAAAAATGGTTATTTGAGTTGGTAGTTGGTAGGATTTGGGGGATAAGCCCCAATCAGTGAGGTATAACTACCAACCAAGGCACGGTTACAGCCTTCCATGCGACCAGGGATTCAAAGGACCACGAGCTCCACTCTAGTGCGTGGCCACGTGGCTTGGTACATGACCAAGGGCAGAGGACCAGGCAGAGGACTAGGGCGTCACTGCTTAGCGTGTGGGAATATGGTGTTTCCATATGAATAGGATTCTAGAGCATAGGGGATGGTGAGCATTGTTTCCCAGAAGTGGGTTTTTTGACCTTATATTTGGATTTTTTTATGGTTTTTAGCCTAATTTTTTGAGGATTTTTCCCAAAAATGAGGATTTGGGGCCCTTTTTGAGGTCAGATATTGGGAGAAAGTTGGGTGAGGATCCCCAACTCAAAATATATGTAAAATAGAGGTTTTTGACAACCATAACTGGTTTATAATAGGAGAAATGTTGAAGAATTGTGAGGTCCAAGTCATTTTTATGTAGGGAATCCATTGAGGAAGCGCACTTTGGAGGTCATTTATGGGATCTATGCTCAACCTTTTTCTGTTTCGTCAGTTGTGTTGGATTCTTGAGGTAGAGAAGAACACAACTAGACTAGTTTGTAATCCATTTGACGCATTTCTAATGCAATTTTGAAGCATTGAATATTAATAAGAAATCCTACCCCACTGAGACAAAGGCCTGGAGACGTAGGCAACCTTGTCGAACTTCATTAACAATCTTGGCATTATGGTTTTTTGTTCTTAATGTTTTCTTTATGTTCTACATTATTTTTTATGGCTGCAACATTCTTTCATTAAAATCTTCTTCTTCTCTTAATTCCTAAATGGTAAATCAAATCACAAATAAACTTCACCATAGTCTTTAAAAGATCATTTTCGGATCATTAGGAGACTAATAAATCATTCAAAAAATAAATCATCTATCATTCTCTCGGTTTGAAAGGTCAAATGATCAAAATAAGTTATAAAGTCTTCCATTGTGCCTGACTATTTCAACTTGGTCAAACGATCGAGATAGTGGGTATGAGTGTCAAAGCAGTCATAGAGCTCTGCAACAAACTGGGTCCGGGAAATATACCCCTCACATGAATTTTTACGCCAATTCCACCATTTCCATCATTCAGTATCTATATAAAGGACAACATAGCAAAGTTTGGCCAACTCATCAATAATACCATGCAGAGAAAAATAATGATTCATTTGAGTGACCCAACCTGTAGGATCAAAACTATCCAATTTATTGACCTTGATGTGGAGAATTCGAGGGTCACGATGAAAGGAGTTGGATTGAAAATGCATAGAATGAGAGGAATTAATAGCATCTGGTTGGTTCGAGGAGGAAGGAATCAGAGGGCAATTCAATAATTGATTGATAATGGACTAGAGGGTGTTAAATTGGTTCATGAATTTGGCTTCTATGGTGTCAAATTTGTGTTGGACTTAGGTCTCGAATTTTTCAAGGAGGGAATTGGTAGAGCCAATCTCAAATGTTATGTGTTGGATGGACCACAAAAATGACTTATAAGTGATAGGTACCAAGACAATCAAGGCGAGAAGGGAAATATAATGGAATAGGAAACAAAATAGGGAAACAAAATAGGGAAGTTGAGAAGGGGTCGAGTCCACTGAAAAAAAGGATTAAAAATGAAAGGTATGACTATGATCAAGGATAAAATGGGAATCCAATGGGATAGGTCCCAAATAATTGCGTCGACGGGACCACTATATTATTTTTGTTTTTTGTGTTATAAATCCTGTGGGGTTATACTCTAGACTGAATAATACTGCAGTGACGAAATGCCCAAATGTTTAACAGGAAGAAATGTGGAGTAAGTTCGCAACCATAATACAGAAGGCACAGTTGTGAAGTAATAGATATTGTCTATTTTGTTTTTGTTTTCATCCCAAGGGATAGGGTGTTCAGGGTTTCTACAGACAAGGGTTTTCCCTATGCTATAGCTCTCTAATATATGTGTGGATTCCAACATTAGTACTCTGCCCAATATCTCAGGGAACCAAATAAAGAGGCTAGATTGTTCCCTTAGTCATACTACCTGACTACCCAGGTACTAGATAGTATCCTCCCGAGTGTTTTTCTTGGTGGAACTATAGTAGTCAGGAGGCCATTCGATTTATCTGCGAAGGGATTCATGACATCTAGGTCAATACATATACAGGTGTTTCCTGATGTGATGCCACTTGACGGGGTACCAACAGGGATTACAAGGGTGGCCCACATATGTGTGCTTGAGTACCTCTTGTATTTCCTATGTGTATTACTCTTTGACCACAGGTTTATGTGCGGAACAACAGATCTCTCTAGCTTTAAGACGTTAGAATACGTCTCTACCCTGAAAAAAAATTAACCCACAACTTCTGTCGAGGAAAGTACTCTGATACCACTTGTAGTATTCCAGATATAAAACAATATTCAAAACAAAAATATTTTAGCTAGAATTTGCAGAACAATAATGATATAACCAGAACAATAACGGAATAATACCATATTAACACCAGAAAGAGAACCTTGATTAATGATAGCAATGTTCACTTGCCTCTTCGAGGGGGAAACCTCCAACATAGTAGATATTTATTACAATAATATCCAAGAAAAGATTTCCCATGCCCTCTACTCTTATTTATATGAAATATGTCTATCCAAAAGAAGAATCTAGAGGAAGATCCTTCTAGAAGCGGAAGCATCTATTAGGTCTTCTTACATTTGAATTATTCCTTCTTATTGCTAGGCCTTATTAATATTGACCTTTATTACATGGAAATATATTATTCTACCCACTTGATGGGTTAGGTAGGTTAGGTCCCTAATAGTGAGGGAGACAGACACAAAGGGTAGAGAGGGAGAGTGAGATACTGAGATAGTGAGGGGGGGTGGCGTAGATGTAGAAGAGGGAGGATAAAGATAGAGAAATAAATTATTTCTAGGAGTGTGTGTGTGTTCCTAGAGCATGTGCATGTTCCTATAATGTGTGCATGATCCTAGAATGCATGTGCACTCCGAGAATGCATGAGCGCTATTAGAGTGTGTACAAGAACTTTTGAATTCATTTTTTTTGGGTGGGATTGACAAGGTGTATGCTGACTTAGTTGGCTTAGATTTAGGTTCGGGATGAAAAACCTAGTGGTTCGGTCTACAAGTTGATAAAAACCTCCATTTTTGTGATTACCCCTCTATATCTATGTCTTTGGCATTATTTTTCTATAGGAAAAAAAATTCAGTTGTTGACAAAACTATAGACATAGATCGAGTCAGCTATATTTCAAATATATAACCTATATCAAAATCCTAGAATACATACCTCTCTTATTTCTACTATAATTTTTTTTGGGCTTAACCATTTCTCAATTGAGTTATATGCGGCACTAGAGGAGAGGAATACCTATGATCTAAAATAAAATGATCATGTTAAGACCCTCTTGGCCTACACGAACAAAAAATGTTGTAATTTCAGGCATATCTTGATTTTGATAATTTTAAGAAAATATTAAAATAGTATTAAAAAATTCTATAATATACACGGCACAAGAAAAACAGGTTCTCTATAAGTATACAAGTTTTTGGAATGAAATTTCATAGTTAAGATACTCAACACCCGCACGAACAAAAACATATACCTTATATTTTGTTGGAAAAATAAGATACCACTTTTAGAAAAAAACAAATTTGACCTAGTTATTCACAATGTCTATGACTAATAGTTGTATATTCCTAAAGCTAATTCAATTTCCTAAGTTTCATGTTTTCATGCCATATTCAAATTCATTGTAAATGTACCTTGAATAAACCCTTCAAGTTAAAAGATTAATGTTTTTCCAAGTTTGCATTGCCACTAACACGTCATCATGCGAGACCATCATTAGCTTGCACTCACCCATATTACTTAAGTGACTATTTAATATATTAATACTTAAATTACTATTTAATAATCTAATACTTAGCGATTTTAAAATACTATATAACACATATTTCATTAAATTTGGAAATATTCAGTGGATCTAGAATTTTAGATCTTTATCTAAAATGAGTTTTTTCAAAAAAGGAATTACAAAATCATTTAATTCACTACTTTGAATGTATATATTCACCATTTTTTTGTTATAAAGGTATCATTATAAACTCTCATGTATCATTATAATTTATTGGCATTATTATTATTTATATTTTTCTATTGAAAGTTAAATGGATCTAGATCACAATAGTGGATCTTGATTTAGCTACATCTTAACTTGTGTGTTAAGTAAAAGAATGGATCTGAATAAAAAACAATAGATCTAGAATTTTGAACTAAAATAACAAGATTGCCTTTTTTCAAATTGTTGAATTAAAAAATTGTTTGGTTCACTACTTTTTGTATATATTCACCATTGTTTTGATAAATTTATCATGATAAACTATATAAAAACAAATTTACATAAACTTGCAGAAGCAAATCCAAGTCTTAGAATTGGATTCCTTACATTATTTCTATTACTATTATTTTTAACTAGTAATAAAAGGTAAGTTGAGTAGTATTATTTAATGACATTAATAATATTGTATCTCTTACTATTATTAATCAATTTAATTATAATTTAATTTACTAACTAATGTTGAGTTAGTATATTAGTAGAAGGTTGGCAGAATTTTAAAGTGACCTATATAAAAGTTATTCAATGACATAATACCAATGTGTTCCTTACTATTATGACAATTTTAATTCTAGGCATAGAAAATAATATTGTCTATATTGAGTACTATATTTTATTTTATTAGAAGGTTGACAATATTTTATAGAAAATATTATATGAGAGTTACTACGTATTAAGTTTATTGTTTTAACAATCAAAATCAATTATAAATTAGAATAACAACATAATTTATTTCTATTATTATTATGTATATTTTCTATTAAAAGCTAAGTTGATAAAGGATTACATTATGGATAATAGATTTGTAAGAAATTTCTCACCCTAAATTTATTTAATGTCATTAATAATCAATGTCTATTACTATTATTAACCTAGATTTTAGTTATAAATTGATATTATAGTAACAATCTCAACTTTGAGGTACTATAGTATGTCTAGGAGATTGGCATCATTTTCAAGTGACCTATAAAGCTCTTTAATGACATAATATTAATGTTTTCATTACTATAGCATTTTTATTTATTGTCATAGTAACTAATATTTTTAGTATTGAGTAATATATTTTATTTTAGGAAGTTGGTGTCGTTTTAAAGTCCAGAAGAGAAAATATTTCATTATTAAGTCTAGGTTTACCCTTGAATTGATCAAAATAAATTATGAATTAGAATAGCAACAAAATTTATTTCTACTATTATTTGTATTTTTGTATTAAAAATATAGTCGAAAAAAGAAAATATTATATGTGAGTTACTACGTATTAAGTTTATTGTTTTAACAATCAAAATCAATTATAAATTAGAATAACAACATAATTTATTGTTATTATTAATATGCATATTTTCTATTAAAAGCTAAGTTGATAAAGGATTACATTATGAATAATAGATTTGTAAGAAATTTCTCACCCTAAATTTATTTAATGTCATTAATAATCAATGTCTATTACTATTATTAACCTATATTTTAGTTATATATTGATATTATAGTAACAATCTCAACGTTGAGGTACTATAGTATGTCTAGGAGATTGCCACCATTTTCAAGTGACCTATAAATCTCTTTAAGGACATAATACTAATGTGTTCATTACTATAGAATTTTTAATTATTGTCATAGTAACTAAGTTCACCCAGTAAGATCAAATGGCGGAAGGTGGGATTTTTTTTTTTAAATTGAGAATTCTACTGGACTGGTCAACCATGGCGGAATGGAGACTTATATTACAGTTTTTTTTGTTGATAGGTCTTAGTGGTACTTTGGTGGTGTAGGTTTTTGGCTTTTAGTTTTTACATGCCCTCTTTTTTGGTGTTTTTTTCTGGTCTACTATGGAACTCAGTAACTATTTTGCACCTTATCTTTTCTACTAGAACTTTCTATCGTCAAGAACCCTTGTGCATCGAAACAAGTTCCCTAGTAATCTTTTTACCCCTTTTGGAAACTGGTTTGGGACTTTCCCGTGACTCCTGAGTATTTATTACTAGTTTTAATTCACATTAAGTGGTTTTTAAACCTATCTCTCCTTGTTTTCCAGTTTTCCCTGATCATTGTCCTATTCTCATTTACTATTATGTGGAACTGACAGTGGTGGAGTCCAGGTGGTTAGCAATGAAAACTAGACTTCCTCCACTTGTTGAAGAGAATGTCAGCAACATGTAGGAGGTGGCAGTTGATGAAACTTGGTTGGATGCTAGTCTTATCGACCATGTGGATTCGACGGTTAGAAGTTACTACTCATTAAATAATCCTTCGATTCTTGTGCATCAAACCATTACCACCCCATTGGTTCTCAGTTCAGAGCACACTTTCTCATTACACAACTTTTCGCAGAGGAAATATGTACTATCGCCTACGTTTTCACCATCTACTGATAACCCAAGAGGAGGAACACAGGACACTGCACAGCTTGGGAAGAGGCAGTTAAATTCCACAAATAAAACTTTTCAGAGACGTGATTTTTGTCGTAGGCTGTGGAAACCAAAGAAAGGGATACATAAGATGGTCCTGGGTTCAGACATTGGTCTGGCCGAGACCTTTTCTTTATCTCTTTGTGGACTTGTGGGTAGGCTATCATATAAATATCTTTGTGATGTTTCTATCCCGTAGTGGGTGGAGACTTTCTGGAGGAAGGAGCTAGGTTACTCACCAGAGATAAGGTATTTGACTAAGGGATGGTATGGATTCATCTGTAAAACTCTCGAAGACTCTGCAAGGTTACTAGCAAAGAGATGGTTGGTGGGTAGGAGCAGTTTGATGATTAAGCGTTGGAGGGTGTCTTTTAATCCGATGACCGGATATTTTGAAAAGCACCATTTGTGGGTTCTTCTTCCTGGTTTACCTCTGCACCTATGGACGGTGGCGGCCATGGAAGCGATAGGTAACTCTCTTGGGTCTTTTGTCTCCTTAGATGAATCTGTTATGAAGTCTTCTTTTAAGAAAATGGGAAAGATCCTCGTGGATTTAAACATCCATGAAGGATTACCGTAATTATTGGAGATAGATTGGTGGGGACAGAGATATGTACAAAAGATGGATTATCTTGGAATACCCTTTCGCTGTAGCCTCTGCCATGTGATGGGTAACCTGAGGAAAATGTGTAAGGGACGGGTGGAAGAGGAAATCTCAGAAAATACTGCTCTTCACAAGGAGTGGAGAGAAGTTGATGTAGAGGTGAATTTGTTCGGGCTAGAACTCGGTTACACGCAGAAGGAGGATTCCTCGTCTCCCGAATGACTTGATACACTTTTCGATAAGTTGTTTCTCTTATGTTCGGCCCTTTATAATTATTTAACCTTAATGGAAAAAGTTTTTCTAGATTCCTCCAACCCGCCTATTATTTCTCAACCTGTGGATTTAGTAGACTCAGGGGATGACAGGGGGTTACCAGTTCAAAACTCATTGGTTTACCTTACCTCAACTTTCCACGTAAACGATTTACAGGTTTCTCTGGATACTACTATTAATCCACCCTCCTTTTCTTTTGACCAACCTTCCTTTCTGGTCGACTCTTTACCATATTCAACTCCTGTGGAAGGTTTGACTTTGTCCTTATCCCCTACCATTTTCAAAGTAGTTCACGAGGCATCTAACTCCTCGTTTCATAGGCCTGTCTTATTGGGGTACCAAGAATCTCAGGAGGGATATTCTTCGCTTTCAACATTCCTTGATTCTCTTATCCCCTACTTGCGGGACAATAGTGATTCGATGCCACTTCCGACTTATCTTGGGAACAGGGTGGTTAATCCATGTAGTATCAATAGTGATTTGGGTAAAGCGATCCTTACAGGGATGGAACTAGTCAAAACCTATGCTTGGTCTCGGGGCCTAGGGATTGAATATTCTCCCATAAAGACGATAAGCACTAGAAAAAAGTTGCAGGCTATTGTAAACTCTCCTTCGGTAGTGGATCCTTCATCTTCTGAAAGTGGGGTGCTTAGAGCAGTGAAATCCCTTTCTAGGGAGAAGTGATGATTTCTATGTCCTTAAATATAAGAGGGATAGGTGGCTCACTAAAGGCTGCCTCCTTCAGGCGTTCACTGGAATTAACACGTCCTGATATAGTATTTTTGCAGGAGACTCTAGTAAATGAACAAAAATCTCATGCTTTTATGTTAAAGTTTCGTCCTAAATGGTTTTCGTATGCAGTTAGCTTAGTGGGGTCTTCTGGAGGATTTCTCGTTGCATGGGACCCTTCGCTTTTTGATTTGTATCTGTTTCTAACTTATGGTGAGATTCTTTTGTCAGGTCTTGATAAAGCCACCAAAAGGAATATCAACCTTGTAAATGTTTATGGACCTTGTATGGAGAGAAAGGATTTATGGATTAATCTTGCAAATAGTGGTCTGCTTTTACTTAGAAACTTGGTGATAGAGGGTGACCTAAATTTTACTTTATCTTCTAAAGAAATTTGGGGAGGATCTGCCACTTCGGGCAGTTTAGCTGGCTTTTTTAACTGGCTATTACAGGATCATAAGCTTATGGATATTAAGCCAGGTAAGATTTTACCGACATGGAGGAATGGTCGTGTAGGCCTGGAAGCCATTGCAAAATGGTTGGATAGGTTTCTTATTTCAAAGGAGTTGCTGTTGGAGGTCAAAATGCATAGAACTTTGGTTGAATACCCTTTCGTATATGATCATGCTCCCATCCTCTTGCGGTTGGAGGATACAAATTTGTACAAAACTTACCCCTTTAAATTTCATGCACAGTGGCTTTTGGAGAAGGATTTTAATGATCTGGTAAAAATTACATGGAGTGACCATAAATATAATCAAGAAATTAATTGCCAGAGAAGATTTATTTGGAAATTAAAAGATTTAAAACTATCTACTAAAAGGTGGGCAAAAGAGAAGAAAGCTAGGGACTCGACATCTCTGAAATCTTTAGAAGGAAATATAAATATGATATTGCAAAGGATAGAAGGTGATAGATTATCACAAGAGGAAGAGACAAAGCTCATCTATTTGGAATCCGAGAGAAACAAATTATTGAAAGACCAGGAAGAATGGTGGAGGATTAAGAGTCGGGCTATATGGGTTAAAAGTGGGTACCAAAATAATAGTTTTTTCCATCAATTTGCCACTCAAAGGAGAAATAGTAAATTTATTTGGGAAATAAAAGGGAAATAACAGACAGCGAGGGGAATCTACTCAATAATCAGAAAGATATAGCGGCAGAATCTTTGAAATACTTTAAGAATTTTTTCATGTCTCCATCAGAAGATATAATCGAAGAACAGATCCGAGTGGTAAAAAACTATCCAAAAATGGTTGAAGAAAGGGAAGCGGAGGATTTATATAATCTTGTTTCTTTGGCTGAGTTGGAATCTATCCTAAAGCTATTTAAAAAATAAAAGAGTCTCGGGCCCAATGGTTGGACGGTTGAGGTATATCTACACTTCTTTGATATCATGGGCAATGATCTGTTGGCTTTGGTAGAAGAGTATCGACTATATGGACGTATCTTAGGTAGTATCAACTCCACCTTTATAGCACTAATTCCAAAAACAAACAAACCGCAATAGTTCGGGGACTATAGGCCTATATCTTTGTGTAATCTGGTGTATAAGGTGATTTCAAAGGTGATAGAAATTAGAATCAAACTAATTTTATCAAAATTTCTATCAGAGGAATAGTTGGGTTTCTTGGGAGGGCATCAGATACAAGACACAATTGGCACTGCACATGAGTGCATTCAGGGTATCAAGAAAAACAAGAAGAAAACACTCTTATTAAAGTTGGATTTACAAAAGGCATATGATTGCATCAGTTGGGATTATCTCAGATTGATACTTATTCAAGTTGGTTTTGGGACTCTTGTGACTAATTCAATCCTAGCTTCTGTAGACTCAGCCTCATTCATTGTATTAGTAAATCGTGAGCCTACTAATGTTTTTAAAAGTGGGCGTGGTCTTCGTCAGGGTTGCTTGCTTTCACCCTTGTTATTTATACTAGTTATAGAAAGCTTAAGCATTTTATTAAAATATAGCCAATGTCAAGGAATTATAAGTGGTATCAAAGTTGTCAGATTCACTAAAACCTTACACATTTTGTTTGTCGATGATATTCTGCTTCTGACAAAATCTTCTATTATGGAATGGAAGAAAATTGAGAAAATTGTGCAATTATTTTGTTCGGTTTCAGTATTAAAGGTTAATTTGACAAAATCAACTGTGCACTTCTTGAGGCTGGAAGAATCAGATTTATCAGATTTCAAATATTTTCTTCCTTACAACTTTTCAGAGTTGTCGATCTATTTCAAGTACTTAGGATTTTATCTGAAGTCAGGGGTTCAAAAAGCTACCGATTGGAGATGGCTACCTACAAAATTTGAGAATAAATTACAGCATTGGATTTATAGATGGCTTTCTCTGGGAGGGAGGTATATTTTGTTCAAATCATTTTTGGAAAGTCATCCCATTTATTGGCTTTCCCTGGCGGTGATTCCTACTTCGATCCTTCATAAATTAAGGAGCATTCTCTACAATTTTCTCTGGAGTAGGAATAAAGAAAAAAAAAGTTGTCATCTTTGTAGATGGGAGTTATTGGCTCGACCAAAAATTTGGGGGGGGCTGGGGATTACATAAAATATTTTCTTTTGGAAAGGCTTTGGTGGCATTGACTTTGTGGAGAGTTGTTACAACTCTTGGTATTTGGCACAAAGTGTTAAAAGGGAAATATTTCCCCCACAGTATTTTGAGAAATTGGTTGAGATTGGCAAATTTTTATTACCCCTCAGCATCTAGAATCTGGTCCAGCCTTATGAAATCGATGCACCTTATCACTAATTGGATTGGATGGAAGCCAGGAACTGGAATTAATGTGTGTTTTGGTAGGGACAATATCCTGGGTATTGGGCTCGGTTCCTATCTATACACAAATATTATAAATGCTCTCAAACAAAAGAACATCTCTTTACTAGCACAGGTTTGGCATCACCAAGGACACACCTCTTCTTCATCCAATTGGAAAGACAACAATGAGTTGGGATTGGTAGGGGACCTATCCAATGAATGGAGTAATTATTTTCGAGAACTCTAGGCTACTTGAGTAATACTCACGGGTGATGATGATTTGGTCTGGACAGGGGGGGACTCTTTGGGTGTTATTTCAGTTAAAAATATATATGAAGCTATCCAAACAAATCAGAATATCCCATTGATCACTGGCTGGAAGATTCGTCTATGTAAATGTGATATTCCACTAAAGATCAAACTTTTTATCTGGTTGGCTATTAATAATAAAATGGCGACCTGGGATAATCTTCTTCATATGGGTTGGAGTGGGCCAGGAAGATGTATAATGTGTAAAAAGGAAACGACAGATTGTAATCATCTGTTCATAAACTATTATTTTATAAGGGTGGTTTGGGAAAATTTAAAGCGACATACAAAAGGCATATACTATTGGAATGGGAATAATCTTGATGAGTGTTTTTTAAATTGGACAGAGGAAAATTCAAGAAATCGGAGTCTAGCAGCATTAACTGTTTGGAACATCTAGATTTCTAGAAATAAGGCCATTTTCGAGGGGAAGAAGCCAGTTGTCACTTCAGTAGTTATTAAAATTCTGAGCATCTATAACAAGTAGGATATAAAGCAACCAAAATTCTGTGTTGTTTCATGTTTGGTCTCCGATCACATAGATTATCCTGTAGCTTTTTTTGATGGTGTGGCCTAGGGAGATGGAAGATGTTGTGGAGTGGGTGGTATTATTAAATTATCGGCATCAATAATTTATAAGTGGTATATGAACTTTGGTCAAGGTACAAATACAAAGGTGGAGCTAATGGGAGCTTGGGCAACCTTACATATAGCAAAGTATCATGATATTGAAAAGCTTCAGGTTTGTGTTGATTCCTTGGTTATTATAAATTGGTTAAGTAATAAAGGAAATCTCAGAGTATGTTCTTTGGAAAGATGGAAAAGCAGGATTATTATTCTAAAGGAAAACTTCAATGACATAAACTTCCAACATATACATCGTGAGTTCAATAGAGCCACCGATGAACAATCCAAAAAAGCTCTATCCGAACCTGAAGGATTTCTGGTGACCTATAAGTGGATTGATGGAAGAGAAAACTCTTCATTTACCAGCCATATTTATTGATGAAGATTTTTGTACAGGTGTATCTATCTGGTATTTCCATTTTTGTTTGTCTTTCTCAGAGTCTCTTTATTTTTGGTCCACTTCCTTTCTGGAATAGTGTGGGATGTTCGACTCTTTTATGAGTCCTAGTTTGATAACTCTTTTTTGTTCAGTCTTGGAAAATATTTTTTCCTCCTACATGTTT
>ML777265.1:581583-609993 GCA_009831015.1 Picea engelmannii | reverse complement strand
TTTCCAACCAGACAGAATGGGAGCCAAATACTTTGGTTGAGACAGAAAAACAGGACCTCCTAGTCACGGTATCACAGACAACCACACCACAGGTTCCAAAAGAGAAAATGCCTAGGCAGGATCTGTCACCTCTTGTTACTGAAGTATCATCTCAAGAATTTCAACTACATACCAAGAGGCCAAAGGCCAGTCTGGCTCCTGATCTGATTGGAGAAAAGGTAATTCCATCCACTACAATGACGGAGGTTGATCGGTCGCTCCTCAGTACAAGCAGCAAGCAGATCATAACCTCAGTATTACCAAAGAAGCCTACAGATACTCCACCAATCAACCAGCCAATCAAGACAGGACTGAAGATGAGTATCTTTGCGAAATACAATTTGATCAATAAAAAGAATCAGACTGTAACTAGCAGCACATACGCCCAGTTATGGAAGCAGACGTCGACTACACAAAATAGACTTCTATTTGCATTCGACACTGAGAAGGGAAGAATACACATGACATTTCTCCAAGCACAGGTGCCAAACCCAAAGGTAATCACCGATTACAAGAGGGCAACATTTAAATTCCAGACTAAGGACATGCATCCAGCTGATGAAATGGATCTGCACATGCAAACTATAGAAATGGTTTTCTCCACATTGGCACATGCTTCCACTACTACCTCTAGGTTGCAAGTGTCTCTGAATAATGTCCAGACGTAGTTGAAGTTGGAGAAAATGTCATCCTTTGCCAAGGAGAATAAGATTAAGATGTTGGAGGAACTGGTCCTCAAGATCAGGTATGATCCCTCTAATGTGAAAGTAGTCGAGGAGATGATCAAGAATAAAAATGTCGGCATAGCATCTTTGAGGAAACAATTAAAGCTTCCACCAACAGTAGACTCATAGGCAAAGGAAATAGAGGAGACAGAAGGAGAAAAAGATGAGATGCTTAAGTTGATCATGGAGCAGAATGCACAATTGAAGGAAATGGAAGTTGAAATGGAGAATCTAGTGAGAGAGAAAGAATAGTCAAAACCCATGGAATTAATTCCATTGAGTACATTTCCACTCTCAGGAGTGAGCACAGTGTCACTAGCAAAAGTTCCATCGACAAATCGATGGACGTCTTTGGAAAAGACTGTTGAACTGGATAAGTCTATGGAAGAGATGAATCTGCAGGAAACAAATATTAGCAGGCTTAAAAAGGAGATCGAGAACCTCCAGGAACTCAAATCTTCTTACCAAACCAGCTACTCCAACGAAAAACAGGTGTCAGATCAGCTCAAACAAGAGTTACAACAACTCCGGAAACAAACAGTGGTAGGAAAAACACTGGCCGAAGTCAAAGAAAGTGTCTGGACAGACATCACCAAGTCTATGGATGAAATATGGGCAATGATATAGATTATGTTTGAGAAAAATGAATTGGTACAAAGAAGTAAACAAGCCATCGAGAATATTAGATCAAAACTGGGAAAGATGCCCATAGAGGCTAATGAAATCATCAAATTTCTGAATTCTAAAACCAGAGAGGAGTTGGAAGATCTGAGAATTCAGGATAGAATGGAGACCATCCTTGAGGTCAACAGAGTCCTGACCAAGAGAGGACTGATGCTACAGCTAGAAGAAAAGTTTTAGGCTATGGACCTAAGGGTGAAAATGTTTTTCAACAATATTGAGGCTCTACAGAAGAAGGGTATTCCTGGTTTGAAGGTGATAAATGAAAAATTGATGACTCTCCCCAATTACAAAAAGAGACTAGGAGATGTGGCTAAGGATAGTTCAAATTTTTTAGGAATTCAAGGCAGTATCACTGGGAAGGCATTCCTCGATGCACTATAGTTGAACATCAGCATACAGCATGAGATCTGGTACATCTTCATCATCAAGCCTACTTTTGTCAAGTACACAGAGATGGATGAAGTCTACAGAAGGTTATTCAAAGTTAGCGTTCCCAGTCATCTTCGATGGGAAGAGATTTGTAACCTGATTGAGTAGTCGATGAGCTGTCCCAACCCAGTCAGCTATCCAGTCAGACGATATCATGCAGAGGCCTTACCAACGGTTCACCCAAAAAATAGAATGAAGTTTCTACACATCATCAAACAATTTCCTAGATTTTTGTAATTTGTAAAGTTAGTTAAGCTAAAAATAGATTTATCACGTCCTAATTTTTAATGACAGGATCATTTGTAATTTTGGGTTATGAATACTTCACTTTCCAAAGTATTGAGGGTTGATCTTTATGCCCTGAGCGCTACCAGACTATAATATTTTCAAGAGATCTTCCATTAATAAAAAAGAGACATTTTCACAGGATTCCTGCGTGTACTCATTGGTGATGTTTTCCTTTCTAAGTTAAATGTTATTCTCGCTTAGTTATCGCATTGTTTTCTAAATCTAGTCCTTGAAAGTAATGAACGTTGCAGGATTTATATTTGTATACCCTGTTTCTGAATTTTAAAGATTTTAGTGTTTCATCTTCTGATTTTACGATAAAGAAATTCTTAACTGCTTCTTTGTCGTAATTGACATTCTTGCCTTTTCTTCTATTCCTCATTTATGATGCTAAAAGAATCCAACGATTACATTAGCTCGCCCTGTGAAAGGTTTCTTTATTTTCTGGTTAGATTTCATTTCATGATACAGACCCCATATCCCAATGGATGTGTAAATCTCTCTCAGCCAACCCAACGAAAATGACAACAAACAAAACCAACATATTTTATTTACCTAGCCTAATATTTTAAATTCGAAACATATCTAAATCATACAGAGAGATCCCTCTTTGAAGCTGGTAGGGATAGATCCCAACTTCAAAGTGGTTGGATAAAGTTACCTCCAGTAGATTTCTTCTTTTCTGACAGCCTCTAGGAAATTTACAGAGTGTTAACAGGGTAAATCTAGTGCATGCTAGATTTCTCTCTTGCACAAGCACAAGTTCATCTAGAACAACATCATTCCTCTGTGGGGTAAAACTAGCATATGCTATCTTTCCATTTTGCAGAAGCACAAACACAACTTGAACAACATCATTCCACTATGGGGGAAATATAGAGTGTGCTAGCTTTCCCTCTTACACAGACACAAGCGCATCTCAAAAAACACCATTCTATCATGGACGAAAACTTGCACATGTTAGACTTCCCTCTAACACAAGAACAAACACATCTCAAACAACATCATTCCATTGTCAAGGAAAGCTAGTGCGTGTTATTTTTCCCTCTTGCACAAGAA
Organism: Picea engelmannii; assembly: GCA_009831015.1. Lineage (NCBI taxonomy): Eukaryota > Viridiplantae > Streptophyta > Pinopsida > Pinales > Pinaceae > Picea > Picea engelmannii. The sequence goes on along the minus strand of ML777265.1, from coordinate 606,769 downwards.
CAAGTGCATCTCGAACAACATCATTCCACCATGGAGAAAATAATTCACATACTATCACTCCCTCTTGCACAAGCATAAGTGCATCTCGAACAACATCATTCCACCATGGCACAAAACTAGCGCATGCTATATTTCTCTCTTGCACAAGCACAGGCACATCTCAAACATCATTCCACCATGGGGGAAAGCTATCACGTGATAGCTTTCCCTCTTGCACAAGCACAAGCTCATATAAAACATCATTCAATGTGGGTGAAAGCTAGCGCATGATATATTTCCCTCTTGCAAAAGTGCATCTCGAACAACATCATTCCAACATGGGGGGAAGCTAGTGTGTGTCAGCTTTCCCTATTGCACAAGCACAAGCGCATCTCAAACAACACCATTCCTCCATGGGGGAAAGCTATTGCATGCTAGATTTCCTTCTTCCAAAATAACAATCACATATCGAACAACATCATTCCATCATGGGAGAAAGCTAGTGCATGCTAGCTTTCCCTCTTACACAAGCACAAGTCCATCTCAAAAAACATCATGAAACCACGGGGGAAATCTATCACTTGCTAGATTTCCCTCTTGCACAAGTAAAAATGCATATAAAACATCATTCCACTATGAGGGAAAGCTAGTGCATTCTAGCTTTCACTCTTTCACAAACACAAGTGCATCTTGAACAACATCACTCCACCGTGGGGGAAATCTAGCATGTGTTAGTTTTACCTCTTGCACAAGCACAAGCGCATTTTGAACAACATCATCCAACCATAAGGGAAATATAGTGTGTTCTATATTTTCATCTTGAAGAAGCAGGAGAACATCTCAAACAACATCCCATCATGGGGGAAAGCTAGCATGTGCTATCTTTCCCTCTTGCACAAGTAGGAACACATTTCGAAAAACATCATCCCACTTTGGGGGAAAGTAGTGCATGCTATATTTCCCTCTTGCACAAGAAGGAGCACATATTGAACAACATCATCTGTCTGAGGGGGAAATCTATCACACACTATCTTTCCCTCTTGCACAAGTAGGAGTGCATCGTGAACAATATCATCCCACCATGGTGGAAAGTTAGTGCATTCTAGCTTTCCCTCTTACACAAATAGGAGCACATCTCAAACAACATCATCCCACCATTAGGAATTCTATCTTTCCCTCTTGCACAAGCAGGCGTGTATCTCAAACAACATCATCCCACCAATGGGGAAAGCTAGTGCGTGTTATATTTCCCTCTTTCACAAGAACGATCTCATCTCGAGAAACATCATCCCACCATGGGGGAATCTAGTGCATGCTATATTTCCCTCTTGCACAAGCACAAGCTCATCTCGGACAACATCATCCCACTCTAGGGGAAATATAACGCATGCTAGATTTCCCTAATGTGAAAACACGAGCTCATCTCAGACAACATCATCCCACCATGGGGGAAAGCTAGCGCATGCTAGCTTTCCCTCTTGCAAAAGAACAAGCACATATGAAACAACAAGATTCCATCATAGGAAAGTGATAACGCAAGATAGCTTTCCCTCTTTCATAAGCACAAGCGCAAACTCATCTTGAACAACATCACTCCAAACTAAGGGAAAAGCTAGTGTGTGCTAGTTTTCTCTCTTGCACAAGAACCAATGCATCTCGAAAATCATCCAACCATGGGGGTAAGCTAGCACATGCTATATTTCTCTCTTACACAAGCATATACGCATATTGAACAACATCATTTCACTGTGGGTGGAAGCTAGTGCATGCTATCTTTCTCTCTTGCACAAGACCAAGCACATCTCAAACAACATCATTCCTCTATGGGGTAAAACTAGCGCAGGATAGCTTTGCATCTTGCAGAAGCACAGTTTCATCTTGAACAACATCATTCCACTGTGGGGGAAACATAGCACGTTCTAGAATTGCCTCTTGTACAAACAAGTGCATCTCGAACAACATCATTTTACCATGGAGGAAAGCTTGCACATGCTAGTATTCCTTCTTTCACAAGCATAAGCTCATCTTGAACAACATCATTCCACCATCAAGGAAATCTAGCGTCTGCTAGCGTTCCCTCTTGAACAAGCACAAGTGCATCTCGAACAACATTATTCCACTGTGGGGGAAAGCTAGATTCTACTACCTTTCCCTATTGCAAAAGCACAAGTGCATCTTGAACAACATCATTCGATCATTGGGGAAATCTAGCATCTGTTGGATTTATATCCTGCACAAGTATAAATGAAACTCGAACAACATCATTCCATTGTGGGGGAAAGGTGACCCGTGGTAGCCTTCCCTCTTATAAAAGCACAAGTGCATCTTGAACAACATCATTCCATTGTGGGGGAAAGCTAGCACCTCCTAGCTTTCCACCATGCAAAAGCACAAGCACATCTCGAACAACATTATTCCACCATGGGGGAAGGCTAGAGCATGCTAGATTTCCCTCTTGCACAAGCACAAGCGCATCTCGAACAACATCATTACATCATGGGGGAATGTTATAACTTGTTAACGTTTCCTCTTGCACAAGCACAAGCGCATCTTGAAGAACATCATTCTACCGTGGGGAAAGCCAATGCATGTTGTCTTTTCCTCTTGCACAAGAACAAATGCATCTCGAACAACATTATTCCACCATGGGAGAAAGCTATAACATGTTAGCTTTCCCTCTTGCACAAGCGCGTGCGCATTTCAAAAAACATTATTCCATCGTGGGAAAAAGATAGTGTAGGTTAGCTTTCCCTCTTGTATAAGTACAAATGCAAGAACATATCGAACAACATCGTTCCACCATGGGGGAAAGCTACCACGTCAAGAAAACACATATCTTGAACATCATCCCACCATGGGGGAAATCTAGTGCATGCTATATTTCCCTCTTGCACAAGCATATACTCATCTCGAACAAACGTCATTCCACTATGGGGTAAAGCTAGTGCGTGCTATCTTTCTCTCTTGCACAAGCACAAGTGCATCTCAAGCAACATCATTCCTCTATGGGGTAAAACTAGGCTATGCTATCTTTCCATCTTGCATAAGCACAGGAACAACTTGAACAACATCATTCCACTATGGGGGAAAGATAGAGAGTGCTAGATTTCCCTCTTGCACAAACACAAGTGCATCTCAAACAACACCATTCTAGTATGGGTGAAAACTTGCACATACTAGCCTTCACTCTTGCACAAGAACAAGTGCATCTCGAACAACATCATTCCACCATGGAAGAAAGCTTATGCCTACTAGCACTCCCTGTTGCACAAGCATAAGCACATCTTGAACAGCATCATTCCACCATGGCAGAAAATTAGCACATGTTATCTTTCTCTCTTGCACAAGAACAAACACATCCCAAACATCATTCCACCATGGGGGAAATATAGCACATGCTATCATTCTCTCTTGCACAAGCACAAGCTCATATCAAGCATCATTCAATGTGGGGGAAATCTAGTGCATGCTAGCTTTCCCTCTTGCACAAATGCCTCTCGAACAACATCATTCCACCATGGGTGGAAGCAAGTGCGTGTCATATCATTCCGCCATGGTGGAAATCTAGTGCATGCTATCTTTCCCTCTTGCAAAAGCACAAGCACATATCGAACAACATCATTCCACCATGGCAAAAAGCTAGTGTGTGATAGATTTCCCTCTCTCACAAGAACAAGTGCATCTCGAAAAACATCATTCCATCGCGGGGGGAAACTAGAAAAGCTAGCACGTGCTAGCTTTCCCTCTTGCACAAGAACAAATTCATCTCAAACATTATTCCACTATGAGGGAAAGATATTGCATGCTAGCTTTCCCTCTTACACAAGCACAATTGCATCTTCAACAACATCACTCCACCATGGGGGAAAGCTTGCATGCGGTAGTTTTCCCTCTTGCACAAGCACAAGCACATCTCGAACAACATCATCCAACCATGAGGGAAATCCAGTGTTTGCTATATTTCCATCTTGAACAAGAAGGAGCACATCTCAAACATCATCCCATTGTGGGGGAAAGCTAGCACATGCTAGCTTTCCCTCTTGCACAAGTAGGAGCACATTTTGAAAAAAATCATCCCACCTTGGGGGAAAGCTAGCGCATGCTACATTTTCCCTCTTGCACAAGCAGGAGAGCATCTTGAACAACATCATCCGTTCGAGGGGGAAAGCTAGCACATGCTATATTTCCCTCTTGCACAAGCATGAGCACATCACGAACAATATCATCCCACCGTGGAAGAAAGTTAGTGCATTCTATCTTTCCCTATTGTGCAAGTAGGAGCACATATCGAACAACATCATCCCACCATTAGGAGTGCTATCTTTCCCTCTTGCACAAGCAAGAGTGCCTCTCAAACAATATCATCCCACCAGTGGGGAAAGCTAGCGTGTGCTAGATTTCCCTCTTGCACAAGCACGAGCTCATCTCGGTCAACATCATCCCACTGTGGGGGAATCTAGTGCATGCTAGCTTTCCCTCTTGCACAAGCACAAGATCATCTCAGACAACATCATCCCACTCTAGGGGAAATCTTTCACGTGTTAGTGTTCACATAAACATGATCTCATCTCAAACAATATCATCCCACCATGGGGGAAAGCTAGTGCATGCTAGATTTCCCTCTTGCACAAGCACAAGAACATCTCGAACAACATGATTCCACCATAGGAAAACGATAACGCAGGATAGCTTTACCTCTTTCATAAACACAAGCACAAATAGATCTTGAACAACATCACTCTAACCTAGGGGAAAGCTAGGGTGTGCTAGTTTTCCATCTTGCACAAGCACGAGCACATCTCGAAAATCATCCCACCATGGGGGTAAGCTAGCGCGTGCTAGATTTCTCTCTTACACAAGCATATACACATATTGAACAACATCATTTCACTGTGGGTGGAAGCTAGTGCATGCTAGATTTCTCTCTTGCACAAGCACAAGCAGATCTCGAACCACGTCATTCCTCCATGGGGTAAAATAGAACAGGATAGCTTTCCATATTGCATAAGCACAAGCGCATCTCAAAAAACATCATTCCACTATGGGGGAAATCTAGTGCGTGCTAGATTTACCTCTTGTACAAACAAGCACATTTCGAACAACATCATTTTATCATGGAGGAAAGCTTTCACATGCTAGTCTTCCCTCTTGCACAAGCATAAGCTCATCTTGAACAACATCATTCAACTGTGAAGGAAATATAGCCTGTGCTAGGTTTCCCTCTTGAACAATCACAATTGCATCTCGAACAACATCTTTCCACCATGGGGGAAATCTAGTTTTTGTTGGCTTTCCCTCTTGCAAAAGCACAAACACATCTCAAACAACATCATTCCACCATGGGGGAAAGCTAGCGCATGCTAGCTTTCCCTCTTGCATAAGCATAGGCACATCTCGAACATCATTCGACTGTGGGGGACAACTAACACGAGATAGTTTCCCCTCTTACACAAGCACAATCTCATCTCAAACAACATCATTCAATGTGGGGGAAAGCTAGCATGTGCTATCTTTTCCCCTAGCACAAGCACATATTGAATAACATCATTCCACCATGGGGTGAAGCTAGTGTGTGCTAGCTTTACCTATTGCACAATCAAAAGTTCATCTTGAACAACATCATTCCACCATGGCTGAAATCTAGTGCGTGCTAGCGTTCCCTCTTACACAAGCACAAGTGCATCTCGAACAACATCGTTCCAGTGTTGTGGAACGATAACACATTCTAGCTTTCCCTCTTCGACAAGAACAAGTGCATCGCGAACACCATCCTACCATGGGGGAAAGATATCATGTGCTAGATTTCCATCTTACACAAGAATATACACATCTCGAAAAAGATCATTCCACTATGGGGGAAAGCTAGCATGTGCTATCTTTATCTCTTTCACAAGCACAAGCACATCTCAAACAACATCATTCCTCCTTGGGGTAAAACTAGTGCATGCTAACTTTCAGTCTTGCAGAAGCACAAGCACATATTGAATAACATCATTCCATTGTGGGGAAAAGCTATCGTGTGCTATCTTTCCCTCTTTCACAAACACAAGCACATCTCAAACAACATCATTCTAGCATGGAGTAAATCTTGCACATGCTAAACTTCACTCTTGCACAAGCACAAGCACATCTCAAACAACATCATTCCACAGTTAAGGAAAGCTAGCGTGTGTTAGATTTTCCTCTTGCATAAGCACAAATGCATCTCGAACAACATCATTCCACCATGGTGGAAAGCTAGTACCTGCTATATTTCTCTCTTGCACAATAAAAAGAACATCTCGAACAACACAATCCACCCTGGGGGAAAGCTAGCATGTGCTAGCTTTCCCTCTTCCACAAGCACAAGTGCATCTCAAACATTATTCCATTGTGGGGGAAAGATAGTGTGTCCTAGCTTTCCCTCTTGCACAAGCACAAACTCATCTCACACATCATTCAATGTGGGGCAAAGATAGTGTGTGCTATCTTTCCCTCTTACACAAGTGCATCTCAAACAACAAATTATTTTCCAGATTGTCTAACCCAACATTATTAGTAGGAGAAATATCACCTTCATCACACTTGTTATGTTCAACTTTATCTTGCAAATGTGAGTTGTCCCTGCCACACCAATTCTCTACTTCTTCATTCTCAGACATCCATTCTTCATCTTCCTCTAAAAGAGCCAGTAAAACATCATATGGCCTACCCTGTAAGTAGTCTTTCACAACAGATCCTTCATCATCAAGGTTTTTTTCACTTGTACAGTGATGTTCATCATTCTCAAGGATTTTCGAGCCTACATAGTGCCCTTGTTTCTAATCACTCTCACTTGAAATTGTATCGAGCTCGGAGACATAACCTTGTTCTTGGACAGATCATGGTTTTTTTGTCCATGTAATGATAAAAGTAAGCACATAATTGTTCCATGTATTTCATATGCATTGGAAGGTGAGAACCTATGGATACATCATCCTCTCCATCATGATTACACTCCTACAACCTATGGTAATGAGAGCCTATCATTGTCTTATTTAAAGGAGCCTTTGGATTTTAGGTCTGTTGGTCATTCAAGCTATCAAAATTTCCCAACGATTGGATTTCCGGCCATTGCATATAACAAGGTAAACGATGATGACCCAACTACAAACACATAGATGAAGTGAAATGATGTTCATTTGATCAATGCATAACAATAGGTAGAACCTCAGGTAGAGTATTTATATGCCCTCATTTTCCATCAAACTTGAGTAGCCAAAGAACAATGCAAAATAAAAATTCTTAACCTGTTGTCTGAATCATTTGTTGCAATTTTAGAGGCTGCTAAGCTTTAAGCTTATGGAAATGGACAACTACATGGGGGATAGACTATAATTTATTTAAGTGCATCCGTGCTCAAGCCTCTTAGAAAATATTGTTTCCAAACTATTGTGAATGATGTTCGATCCTTGTCCAATGACTATATAGGCCTACTTGATTTTATTGTCATCACTTACGAGGAAGAAAAGGTCTCTCTTTGCAGTCTTTAAGGGATCGAGGATATGTCAACATTTCCAACAATCCATTACTTGAAAGATTACTCTGTGGGTGCAGGAAAGTCATAGATTATGAAACTGGGTGACAGAGATTCCTATGTAAAGTTCTTGCAAATTTCTTTAAAGTCCAACCCCATGGTCGAGCTAAGCATAGCCAACCTAGGGAATAATTAATAGGATTTATGTGTTATTTGTTTTGAAGAACCCATGTATTAGTTTCATCACAAAAACCAAAATGATATTGAAATCACAGTTTCGGTTAGTAAAGTCCTTGTTGCTGCAGAAACCCAAGAAAACATAGATAAAATCCCATATGTAATGTGTAAATCCAAACCCAAGAAAACCACACAAAGATATATTCAGTACCCTTGACCAAGTCAACCAATACCATGCCCAAATCAACCAACACCATCCATTTGAGACATATTTTAATGTAGACAATAAGCCTCTTAAATAAACTTCCATCACATGAAAACCATGGGCTAAAACCATGTGTCGCAATAAACCACAAGAACTCAATGATTAACCTAACATGGCTTTGAAAGGGGAAGGAGAAATTGGTATTTCTAATGAAACCAATTTAGAAACCAAGTCCTCTTACTACTAGTAAGGAAGAAGTTCAATATTTAGGAAGAGGATAAAGCAATGTCCATAATAGAACTCACACTTTGTAATAATATTAAAATAGACACCAAGAATTATAAGACCAGCGAAAAGATGTAGTACTATTTAGTCCAAAATAGGTAATGTACTTCCATACAAAAAATTATAACATGAGTTATGTGGAGGGAAAAGGTACGAGTGATCACATTTTTTTACTGAATTTATTTTCCCATTTTTCTAGTGTTAGGGATGAATGTAAAATCTTGCAATCCCAACATTTCTAGTTTTATTGAAGTCATTGCCACAATCATTTTATACTTTGAAAATAATAACTTATGTTGAACAGAGAAAATTCATATTTTCAGATGGTTTTTTATGCATTGTTATAAGAAATTAGAAGAATTGATGCAAGAACACCAACATTGGGGGGTAAGTTGCTTTCTATGCCAAAACAAAGGGGAAACAAAATATTTTCCAACAAATCCATGTTGAAAGAGTAACAAAAATGGGTGCAAAAGAAACAAAATGAACGCACAATGTCTACACTAGAATGTGGGGTTCTAGATTTAGTGCACAGTGATATTTGTAGTCCTAAATATGTAGTATATGTTGGTGGGATGAATTTTTTTAGAGATTTCCTTGGTGCTTTTAGCATAAAAAATTGTATTTGTTACTCTAAAACGGTTGGTGCCTTTAGTGTTTTTCCACAATTTCAAGCAATGGCTGAAAAGTAGTTGGAGCCCTCAAGTTCTTTTGCAAGAAAGATAGCATAATGAGACAATTTACAACTCCATATTCCTCTCAACAAAATGGTGTTATGGGAGGAAGAACAAAACAATGGTGGATTTAGATGCATGCTAGTTTAAAGTCAACATGATAGAAGATATTGGACAAAAGCTTTTTCTACAACAACATATTTGTAGAATAGATTGTGGCAATAAATGGAAAAATTTTAGAAGTATCTTGTTTTGGACTAATCAATTAGATCTAGCACGAGCCATTGAAAGAATAATTGTTATCCTCTCCACCTGGGTTCAAATCCCACCATTCCACCATGGAGGAAATCTAGCGCATGCTAACTTTCCATCTCCTAAAATTTTGAATAAAGGATAGAAGACTATCTTATTCATAAATCCATTGTGTTGCATAGGGATAAGCCTAGTTCAATAGGTTGTTTCCATATTTAATTCACAACTCTTTATCTCATAAACATACTAGGAAGTTAGCAACCCTTTTGCTACCCAAACTACCTCTAGCTTCACTTCTTCGTATGATTATCCAATAAATGATATAAGTTGGTCCTGTCAGGAAGTCCATTGGATCAGTAATCCAGTTATGATCTTAAGGCTTCAAGTGTTCTTACTTATATATGTGATCCACATGGGATGACTCTTCCAAGATAGCATGGGTCTGAACCCCCCACTACAAATAGTCCCCCAGAATTGTTCCTTGGAATTAGTATGCATGGATAACTTTAAGATGTTCTAGAAAAGTAATCTATCCTTCAACCAAATTCAATTTTCAGATCTGCAACACTAGATAAATGTTTGAAAATGCCAATGTAATTTTGAAGGGGCAACAATTACTCTTTTAATGATATAATATTCATCATGGCATTTTGGATAAGTACACATATCCACAAGTAGTTTGTTTTGAGTTTGTTATAATTAGGGAAAAAATTGAAAAACAAAATTCTTTTAAATTCTTGTTTACTATATCAGCACATATGAGAAAAGATATAAACAAATCTGAATACAAAATAAAAAAAAAATAGTGTAAAAAACAAACCTTTAGCTTACCTCCTGATCAATGAAAGATGTACCTCTCACATGTGTGGATGTAGACCTCTTGTATATGCTCAGAAAATTAGTTTAGGTTCATGGATCAAACCTCTAGGGTTTGATCTCTGTCAATATGGACTGAGAAACAGTTTGCCAAGAAATAGACCACAAAAAGGATGTTTGAGACAACAACAACAAGTACAACAAAACCCCACAATAGAAAACAACAAGACTTCCAAAGATGAACCAACATTAGCTATATATTTCTATCAAAAATAGACAAAGGCCTTTATATATTTACAATGGGTCCACTCAAGATAAATTCCAACTAAAGAAAATAGTAAACTAAATGCATGTAGCATAAGGATGGAAATACATTGTAAATAATGCAATGCATGCAACTTGAAGGTTGAAAGATGTAAATAACAATCCTACATGCTGCTATAAAAGATAGAAAAATTCCCTCAAGAGATAGGTATTTCTAATGAGGCATATTCCTTGGGTTGCATCATTGGTGGGGTGTCCATTAAGTGATTGCATCCTCATGCGCCACATCCATTCCTCCCTATTTAGCTAAAAGTGTACACACTTTCTCAATGAGCTAGGGGAATGTGCCTCCAAACACAGACTGGGAGGACCACTTGACTTGGCTTGGGATTTATGATTTACACTCCATGAGATCAAAATTATGTTTCTACTTCCAAGTGGATATGATGCACACATATAGTAGTGTATATTTTGCAAAAGGGGGTTGATAATATCGAATGGTATCTACTAGGTGAGATATCTAAACTTCATCTTGCAAAAGAGAAGGTTTATACAACTTAAGGTTATTAATGGTCACCACATCATGAATGGACAATTCTTAGGGAATATATAGATGATATGCATTATCATTGATATTTTGTATAATGGTGTATGACACATAATGTATAGGTTTGAGTTTGTGATTCTATTGTCCTTTGAAACATTGCTTGTTGAGATATAAACAGACTTTATCCCCACTTGAAATTGTGTAGGAAATATATGACATTCTTGTATTGAGCATTTGAATCTTCTAGTGTTGTTGCAACTTGTGAATGGATGTGCTACAATTTTAAGCAAAGGATGAAGCATGTTTCTATTCATGTTGTTGGTGTGGGGAGCTTGTGGGATGAAGAGTGACTAGTATCTCATAAGGATAGTCAGGGGTTGATACCCATAGCGTTCTTCAAATGGTAGGTACCTTGTTGGTATTTTCACTACCCTATTATAGTTGTGTTGTAGTACATGTAAATATGTATAACACTATTTATTGCAAGTGTAGTAAATATGAAGTGCATGTACTAAAATGAGAATCATCACTTTATTATATCCATGTGTTTGAGGGTGAAAGGTTGTAGAAAGATAAAACGAAAATCCTAGTAATTTCCATAGTGTTTTCCAGAAGGTGTAGAGAAAGTCAGATTCATGATCAAAGATAATGTTAAGAGGTATCCCAAAACAAGAAAAAACATGAGAGAAGAAGAGTCTGTTGTTACACAGTGGCTTTGATACACAATATAAAGATGGTCATTTTTTAGAAACAATGAAAACCAACAATATACAATCATTCTTGTGGTATGTCATAAGTAAATCACTAAAAAAATCCATGAATATGAATTCCCGAGGCCAAGAATAGATGGGAACAGGATAATACAAACTCAATTTACAGTTGGTTAGCTTGTTATGGCTATGAAGAGAGCATTGGAAGATGAAATATTACACTTCTAAATGCATATAGAGTCAAAATAAGTGACACTATAGATGTTGGAGAGTCTTTAGATTTCCAAAAATGAATACGCATGTGGTTCTTGCAATGCCATAAGACGGTTTGGGGTGTTGGAAACACACAACTACTTAAGTTTATAGAGACAACCTTCATGAACTAAATAATCTAAAAATGGGTTCTAGTTGACCTTTGTTGGATGAAGTATGGCCTAGCATATAGGACCCAAAAAGATATATGTCTCACAAAGTTGTTTCTAGTCCTCATATGTAAAAAATTGCAAATTTAGAATGCACATAAATTGAGTTGGGGGGTGGATCAACATATCTACTACCTTATTATAACACCATTTCTTGTATTTAATGACCAAATTAAATTGTTTTATGTAATGTTCCTAGTTGACATGGAGATTTTCCTTTATTTGTTATTGAGAATTCATAAAAATCAATGGATGGGGGTTAGTGTGCAATTTTTTTTATTTACCCAAGATGTAATGGTGCCATTACTTAAGGGCTTGCACTAGTGCATAAAACTCTTTGTCAAATGTGTTTTAGTTCAATTTGGCTTCAATCAATTTGTTTGAATGGTAAGAGATGAGGTGACATTCCTATCTAATTATCATGCATATTAAATATTGAGAATCATCCATCTCAATATCGAAAGGTTTCTACAAATATAGAATTTTTAGTACGAGATTTGAGCAAAGCACTGCTTTTAATTTTTGAAAAGTGTCATGAACATATTTTGTCCATTTGAATGTAGCTTGATGAGAGAGTTGGTGCAAATAGTGAGAAATATGACAAAAATGTAGAATGAAACACCTATAGTATTTAAGGCCTCCAAGAAAACTCTATAGTGTATCCACTATAGAAGGTGATGGTCAAGTTGCAAGTTCTTGAACCTTAGTAGGGTTAAGGAGAATACCCTCTTATCCAATTATAAAATCAAGATATTGCATTAAATTTTTTTTGAAGAATGGATTCTTGCATTTGACCTATATTTTGTGGACATGAAACAGTTCCAATACAGTGTGCACAAGTTATAGATGGTCCTCCCATGTTCCATTGAAAATAAGAATTTCATCTAAATATATACAAAAATATGGCACAATTAGACTGGAAATTTCATTTATTGGTCTCATAAAGGTGGTGGGGGGATTGGTGATATCAATAGGAATCACCAACCATTGATATAGGCAAAATCTAGTTTTGAAGAAAGTATTCCATGTATCCTAAGAAGCCATGCAAATTTGATGGTAGCATGTTGTTAGATCTAACTTAATAAAGTACATGGAAGTTGGTTCCCTTAAGATAATCTAGCAGATTATTAATTCATGGTAAAGGATAATGTTTTTTAATAGTGACTAGATGTCATTCTTCATTTTCTTTCTTAGGGATAATGAAGACTAGGGATCCAAAACCTGCAAGGTGATGAGATAGGTTATATGTGTCCAGATTCAAGTAGATATTGGATTTGATGTTATAATTGTGAATAGATGCACTATGAAACCTTCCAATATTATTGATCCAAATTATTTTGAGAAAGAAATGAAGGAAGAGATCCCCATCTTGAAACCAGAGACTTTTGAACTTTTTCCACCAGTATTCCTCTTCTAGTCTATAGGCGGAATGAAGAGCTTGGTGCAAATTTGCTTCTTTTTCTATAATTTCTCTGGTTATTGTTGTTTCTTCCATATTGGTTTGAAGATTTTTGATATTTTTCTAGGCTTCCAGATGGGATTTCATGGGGAATTTCTTATCTTTTGCCCATATTTTGAGGGCCTTTTTAACCCTTCGGAGATCTTCTTCCCAAATGAAGAATGGGGATCCAGTGACCAGAGTGTTCCATTGTTACTGAATTATTTGGAAGAATCCCTCATGCTAAATCCATAGAGGGTTGAAGCGGAAAGGGATTAGACCTGCAGTACCATATTTTTTGAATTCAAGTAGGATGGGATTGTGATATGACCCACCAAAGGGGATGATTTTGGAGAGGGGTCTCAAGCCCAAGAGAAGGAAGGAATTTTGAACCAGAAATCTGTCTAATCTGGAAGCGATGTGGCCAAGGCCAATACGCTTTTTGGTCCAAGTAAACTTTCCTTTGGAGGGTTTGATGTCCGTTAGATCCCAATCAAGAATTAGCTCATCGACCCATTCTCAAATCGGATCTCTAATCATAGAGCCTCCCCTCTTCTCTGACGTATTTAAGACTACATTAAGATCTCCTTCTATAATTATGTTTTCTAAATGCATTTTGTTGGTAGCTTCCCGAAGAAGCTCTGAAAAATAAATAAATAAATTCTGAGAAGATGTAATGATATTTGGTAATATTTTTGGTATTTTCTAACAATTTATGGTTTGGACGTCTTGTCAAATACTTTGTTGTTTGGTATTCTTGGGTATTTTCTAGTTCAAAAAGTTCATAACAGTTCATTGTTTCTCCTTTAAATTTATTTGATACCCAACATATATGACAACAAATAAGATGACAATACCCATCTATGCTACGATTTACTTTATAGAACATATATAGGAACTCAAAGACAAACATTGTGCTGGAAAATTACAGTATCCATTGCACGTTAAATAATTTAAAAATAGAACTTTAAATAAGTGATAATGAACCTGTTGTTTATTACTGTAGGTGGTATTTACATATGTTGAGGAAATGGTGTTGTATATAGTTTCCAAAGACTTTACACTTCCAAATATGAGCACCCACAATAGGAGCCTCCTATATTGCAAAGAGAATGCACCCATCTTACAAGGAATCGACTCCCACCAATCTACAAGTCGACCCACACTTCATATTCTCCCTCAATCAGAAGAAATACGATCCAAAACTTGAGAAGGCACTTCCTGTAGAAATATTTCAACCCTCAACAATAAATTTAGTCACAGAGCAAGAGACACGACCATACACATATATATTCTCTTCATAATGAAGTAATGTGCCCCCTTCTCATCATAACTCAGCCCAAAAATGAAGTGGGACTTAGATAATGGATAAACCGGTCCCTCGGTCATTCGTAATGAACCTAGGTTTGGGGAATACTCTACTATCACTGATATATATTTTCTAGCACCTCCACCAGCTAAGAAACAAGTGAGGAAATGATCCACAAAGGGACAGTGTTGCTCCAAAAATAGAGATTGAGCTCTCACAATTCTATTTTCCCTTTTTACCACATAGAATGTGCCCCAACTCTTAGAAATTGATCATGTTGAAGTACCCGCATCGTTATCTAAGGAAACTCAACCTTCTTCCAACTACTCTACACTCTTGAACACCAAACTCAACCGCCACCTCCAAACGCAGTCACAAATCTGATTGAAAGCACCACCACTGAAGATATCTTAGTTATCAATGAAGAACAAAGAATAAATATGGATGATCTCCTCTCCAAAATGACTAACTAGGGTGGATGGTCTCACCACCGAAGCCAATTTCTGAAAATTCCTCTTAGGGTTTCTGTCCCAAGAGTTCCAAAGCCACAATGAGCTCTCTTAATGAGAAACTAGAAAAATGTCAATACTAGAATGAGAGAGAACCCTCCTTTTTCCCTTTTATTTGTTCATTGACTCTTTTGCAACCCTTTTACCCTTGTAATCAAGTTAAGTGATGTTTCATATTCTTCTTAAGTGACTTTAGTCATTTTTTTTCCTTTTTCCCCTTTTTAATTATCTAATGTCATTTTGTTAGGAACTTTTCCCCTTATGACATTAAATAATTAATCAATTCCCTACTTAAGGACTGTATCCTACGAGAATAACTTAGGCTACTGCTTCCAAGTCCCATGATCACTCGGAAGGGGACATAACAGTCCTCCCTCCATGAGATTTCTTGTCCCCAAGCAATTGTAGATTTGGGTGCTGCAAAATTTGCTCACTCTCCCAAGTGGTATCATCTGCAAACAACTCTCTCCATTTGACAAGATATTCCCTAATTACCCTATTCTGAACCTTATTTTCCCGAACCTACAATACTTCTTCAGGAACTAGTACTAGTTTCCCCTCCTCATCCAATGGAGGCAGTTCTACTAAAGTTGTGATGTGTTATCCCATTGTCGTTTTGAGACACGAGACATGAAACACGTTATGGATCTTACTCCCTTCTGGAAAATCCAACTCATAATCCACTTCACCAACTCTCTTGGTCCCCCTATAAGGTCCGTAAAATCATAGCTTAATTTTCTCCGCACCACTCTTCTTTGGAGAAGACTGTCTATATGGATGCAGCCTGAGAAACACCAAGTCCCCTACCTCGAAGGTGCCTTCGACAATATGTCTATCTGCATATATCTTCTGTTGGTTCTGGGTTATCTACAGGTTATCCTTAAGAGCCTTAAGAATATCTTGGCTCTATTGAATCCATTCTTTGGCCTTGGGAGCCCTGTTGTCCCCAAACTCCAAGTATATAAAGGATGGGGCATCATATCCATATAATTCCCTAAATGGTGACATCCCCACGGACATATGATAAGTGGTGTTATAAAATTGATCACCCAAATGTAATCACTTAACCCATGTATTTTGCTTCTCGGACACGTAGTTATGAAAATACCCCTCTAACCATTTGTTCACAATATATGTTTGGCCATCTTTCTGTGGGTGGTAACTCATATTGGGAGTCAACTTTGTGCATGCGAGTATGAACAGTTCCATAGGACTGTGGGAAGAGTTGTAGCATCTACAACTCTTTCCACATTCCTATGGGCAAAGTTGCATCTACTTACAACATGGACAGAGGTGTAGCATCTACAGCTCTATCCAATGGCTTGTGGGCATAGTTGCATCTATCCACAACTCTACCCACATGCATGTGGTCAGAGTTGTATCATCTAAAACTCTACCCACTGGCATGAGGGTAGAGTTGCATCTATCTACAACTCTTCCCACATGCCAGTGGGAAGTTTTGTGGCATATACAACACTATCCACAGGCCTGAGGGTAAAGTTGTATCATCTACAACTCTTCCCACTGGCCTGAGGGTAGAGTTGTATCTGTCTACAAATCTACCCATAGGACACGGGCGAGTGGGCAGTGTTGTAGCATACACAACACTTCCTAGAGGCTTGTGGACAAAGTTGTAGCATATACAACTCTTCCCACTGACCTAAGGGAATATTTGCATCTATCTAAAACTCTTCCCACCTACAAAATTTCCCACAGGCCTATGGGAAGAGTTGTATATGCTACAACACTTCCCATAGGAATGTGAGAATAGTTTCATCTACAACTATTCCCACAAGCCTATGGGTAGAGTTGGGGCATATACAACTCTACCCACATGCTTATGGGCAGAGTTATAGATGTTAAAAATTTGACGATGCTACAAATTTTCCCACAGACATCTGGGCAGAGTTGGAGAATCATGCTACAAAAATTCCCAGAGGCTTGTATCATCGGGAGATGGATGGGGGAGGTTTGATGGAGTAATCGTTGTATCATCCTCTACGATGTCCATTCAACTAGTATATTGTGTTCTTTAGTAAGTGAGACCTCGTGAATACAATGTGTAAATGGAGCTAATGTCAAACCCTTATTCCCTCCCCCACCGCACCTTAGGCTCTAACCTAATGTGTACATAAACTCTACACAACCAATGACATCCAAGATAAATCAATTTCTAGAAATCCACAAAAAATAAAATAAATCAAATCTATAGTTGAACCATGGCCTCAACAAATATTAGAATTTTGTATGGTTAGGTTAATAGTTCTATGTGATTACTATATGTCTTCACATGGACATAATAAGCATGAATCATTTAGTGAAAAAATAATGTATCCTCCCTCACTATGGTATTAAAATTTTCTTAGAGTTGTATGTGTGTTTTGTAAATCACATTGCTTTTAATTTGTTTTTTTTGTGATATATTCTTAATTGCAAGCTTCTTAAACTTAGTACTGTATTCTTTATTGAGGTTGTTGAATATTGAGTGACTTAAAATACCACGTTGTCATCACATATCTTTTCTTATGTTGATGTGATAACATCCTCCTTCACTATGGTACTAACCTTACCTATAGTATCATTGTTATGTCTTGTGGGCCCTCTTTGCTTGTGATTATTATCTATGTAATGTATTTAAAGTGATTACCACAAGCTATTATTACAATGACATATTGCTATAGTGGTATTTCGTTCCACATTAATAATTACTCTATGTTTGTCTTGGGTGTATGAGTTGTGAATAACCCACATGGATAACAATTGCAAGGAAGATGGTTTATGAGGCATTCCCTGAGCCAATTTTTTTTCCAATGAAAACACTAGCTTTGGGGAGAAAATCCTTCAATTTATGTGATAGCATCCTTCCTCCCTCTAGGACTAACATCATAAGTGGTCTCAATGGAATGCCTTCCAAGTTATCACTACAACTTGTTAAAATGGCATATCCCTATCAATGGTATCAATATCATGCATTACAAGTTATTACTTCAACTTATTACAATACTTATTAGTGGTATCAATATTGTGAATTACAAGCAATAATTATAATGGTATATAGTCATTAACTTAATACAAGTTATTACTACAATGGCATATCATTATTGACTTACTAGAATCTGCAAGAAATGCACATTGAGCTATCCAACATTTATGGAACTATATGATTATATATACATTGTTCAAAATATGTGCATATACATCAAACAGTGCACATACAGTAGCATACATGTTGCAAATCTTGGTGCATATTTCTTTCCAATACTAAATTGGTATATCTCAGTGATGGACCCTTAATGAATGAACATTTTGTACACAGGGCCTTGTAATTTAAATATTTATTGTGCATAGGGGCTTCATAATTTGAATATTTATTTGGTCCTCATAAAAAGTATATTTGTGTCAATGGGTTTGTGCTTTAGTGGTGAAGATAGTGACATGTTAGGATTCCCTTGAGGCGTGAGTAGGCCATTATGGTTAGGTGCAAGGCCTAAGTGACTTTTACAAAATAGTACCCTATGTTGTGGAAACTCAACAATATGGACATGCTTGTGCTGATTGTTCCTACTTTGAAAAATGATTTATAGAATAATATCCTTACTGCAACAACTTTGTTGAAGTAAAGTAATTTTCCCCTCACAATGTGACATTGTTGAAATAATACCCCTTGTCGCAACAACTTAACTAAATGGATGTGTTTGTGTTAATGGTTTTACTTCGAAAAAGTAATACCCCCTCTCATGACAACTCAGGAGAACAAATGTTATTATGTTAATGGTTTTCCCCTCCAAAAGTGATTTTGACAAAATAATACCCCATGTCACAACATACTACAACAAATCCCTTTGATTAGCTCCCTTTTTTTCTTCCACTGGTTTTTCTAATGTATTTTTATCCATTTTTTTGCTAAAGTCGGCGATATTTATCGGGATGGCACTATCTATGGAGCTATCTGTGCTGAGAAACAGAAGTGGGCGCTAAACTAGGCGTTATTAGCTCCTAGTTTAGCGCCCTAGTTAGCTCCTAATTTAGCTCCCTATTTAGCTCCCAGTTTAGCTCCCAGTTTAGCTTCCAATTTAGCTTCTAGTTTAGCTTCCAGTTTAGCTCCCATTTTAGCTTCCAGTTTAGCTTCTAGATTAGCTTCCTTTTTAGCGTCTATTTTGGCTTCCAATTTAACTCCCAATGTGCCTAAATAGTAATTGTGTTGAGTTTTTGAGGGTTAAGTGGATAGGAGATTTGGGGATTAAGTTATTTAGGGATTTGAGGTATAGGGATTAATGATTACCATTTAATGGATTAAGGGTTAAGGGATCAGGGGTTATAGTTTAAGGGATTAAGGGTCAATGGCTAATGGATTTGGGGCTTAGGGATTAGGTAGTTTAATGGTTAATTAATTAGGGATTATATATGGTCAAGGAATTAATGACATCCATCAACCCTTAGTACATATAATCATTGAGATCATCCATGTATCATTTTCATCATCCGTCATTTCCATATGTAGAATCTTTGTCATAACTAATCTCTTGAAATGACATGGAACTTCCAATACACCCATCACAAATATTGTCTTCCATCGACCCCTAACAATGATCAATGAATGGCGCCAATGTTTAAATTTCTTCAGTTTGTTCATGTATGCATCGAAATTTGACATGGTTAGACTAGACACATGCATTGATGGTATGGGAGGGTTTCAAGATTCAAGGATGTCTGATGTCCCCACATAATCTTTGAGATCGTCCATGTTTTCATCAATGTTCATAATGAACATCTCATTGTCATGATTTCTCATTTCCATATGTAGAATATTTGTTGAAACTCTCTTGAAATGTCATGGAACTTCCAATTCACCCACCAAAAGTCCCATGCACTGACCCCTTATAGTGAGTAGTGAATGGGGCCAACGTTGAAATTTCTTCAATATGTGCCTGTATGCATCGAAATTTGACATGGTTAGACTAGAAACATGCCTTGATGGTATGGGAGTGTTTCAAGACTCAAGGATGTATGATGTCCCAACATAATCTTTGAGATTGTTCACATTTGCATCAACGTTCATCATGCACGTCTCATTTTCATCATTCGTCATTCCCTTCTATCGAATCGTTGCCAACCATATGATCATTACCCCTACTATCATCATTATTTTCAACCATATGATCATTATCGTCATGATTATTTCCATCCTGAAATAAACTTGTAATCATTTCATTCAATCCTTCTTCATGCACTGCATTTTCACTATCATCATCATCATTAAAGCTATGCAGCATGTCATCATTGTATGCTAATCTCATCATCTCTTCAAACTTATCAGCCGGTAGTATTCTCTTCAATGTTCCTCTTTTCACCCTGGTATGGTTTAAAGTATGGTTTGGATCATCCTATCCAAACCTCAATAACCTAGTTGATCTTGGGTATTAGTATGTGGATCATCAATGTCTTCTACCTATCAACATACACACTCATTATTTAATGTTTGGAAAGAATTGGATAAATCATAATTGTATCAATTCCAAAGAAATATAATCAAATATATTGTATTAACCAATAAGAATATAGAATGTATGAACATATATACATCAATTGAATAGAGGAATATTATTTTATATACTACTTTTTTTCTACAATAATTTAAAATTAAACACAATTTTGACAACAATTGGAGATGATGTGTATACATATTTGAATTATGTTGACATGCTAGGCTTATATTTTGTTAGCCTTTTCCATTCACCACTGTAATATGATGGACCATAATGTGCCATTAATATCCTACTGGTTTGTTGTGAATTGTTTTTATTTTTAGATCCCACATGGGCATTTTGGACAATAAAGAGGCCCAAATTTGCTCCATGAATATTGGAGGGTCATATCATGTAGTTGTATCCCCAAAATTGAAACACCTCATACACTCTAGGTAGTTGTCGATCAATGGGCCAAGCACAATATAATCAACGATCAAATTACATAACATAGTATTGTACCATAGCTTTGCAATCTATTATCTTAGAATAATATTCTTGGACCAAACCAAACTATATTTCTCATCCCTAATCCTTACATAAATATGAGATAAAGTTCCACATGACATTTCCATTGTGATAACTTCTCTCTTGCAAATCCCAAGAATACCAATATCAATACCAATACCATACCATATCATACCAATACCATACCAATACAATACTATACCATACCAATACCAATACCAATACCATACCATTGCATACCAATAACAATACCAATACCAATACCATACCAATACCATACAATTTCATACCAATACCATTGCATATCATTGCATGGCAATGGTATGCATCGACAATGATATGCATACTAATGCCATACCAATACCAATACCATACCAATATCAATACCATACTATACCATACCAATACCAATACCATACGACACCATACCAATAGAAATACCATACTAATATCATACTATACCATACCAATACCAATACTATACCATACCAATACCAATACCAATACCACACCTATAGAAATACCATGCTATACCATTCCATACCAATACCAATACTATTCCCATAGCATACCAATACTAATACCATACCATACCAATACCAATACCATTGCATGGCAATGGTATGAATTGGCAATGATATGCATACCAATATGTTGATAAATACTGAGAGGGGGGGTGAATCAGTATTTTGAGCAATCAATTGATTTTCTCTTTTCTTTCACTGAAAACCTTAGGCTACTTTGTAGAGACCAGCTATTGTATGGTCTTAAGAAAACAAGAGTGCATCCAGAGATCTTATTATGAATTTCTTCATTCATCAGATGTCTATTAAGCAGTAATTCAGTGTAGTAATTAACAAAATAAACCAACGCACATGAGTAAGATACATGAACACCAGGATTTAAGGTGGAAACCCAAATCGAGAGAAAACCACCTCTTCCATTGTCTTTGTCTTCAATAATTATTATTAAGAAAACATTTTAAAACATTGTACTAGTGCAGACTCATACTAGTACGCAGGCTTCTACCTGCAGAAGGCTGCAACCTTCTCTCATTTACCAACCTTTCCTGGAAGGGAGCTTCAACCCCCTGAAAATAGCACCAATTTCTACTAGTAGGATGCTTCTACTGAAGGCTTTAACCCTTAGACTTGCTGCTAACCGCGTTTCATCAATTTTCACACTGGATCAGGCAGTTTCAACCCTTTGTACATTTGTCAACAAACATATTTTTCCCAAAACTTCAGAATATCAGCAGTAACCCAGACTTGTATCCCAAAATCACATCAATACACAATTTTCTAGTGGCTATAACAACAACTACAATTATCTCTAAAAGAAACACAGATCTACTGGCTGCAAGGCAGCTGCAAAAGCCTCCTAAACACACATTAACCAAGACAATAAACCTAGAGATGATGCCTCAGCTCTCCTAGTTACTAAACCCACTGAAGAGAACTCTTTGTCAATGTAGATCTGCCACCCAACTACCACAATGAGGTTCCTCCCTCCTCAAACCTACCTTGCAGCCAACACAAATGACCTCAGCAACCTGTAGATGTCCCTATGGTCAGAAAATGGCCTCCACGTCCTGCAAAAAGACCCCTGCGACCTGTCAAAATCCTTACCACCCTCCTTTGCTTGCAGATCTGCCGTAGAAGAGGGCATCGACCCCTTCTCAATACCATGGGTCAAAACCACTCAATGCTAATGGCATTCCTTTGGTTTACTCCACGGGGCTCTTTAATCTTTGACCGGGGGGTTAAGATCTCGGCATAATGAACCAATAATGCGAAGGGAAAAATCGGGTCCCTATTGCTCTGGGTCCATATTTATTTCTCTGGGGAAATCGGGTCCCTATTGCTCGGGTCCATATTTCTTGCTCTAGGGAAATCGGGTCCCACATAAAAAAAAAAATTGAAGTAAAGCTACGCGCCCATCCAACAGTTGTTACCACGATCCCTTACCTTATGCAATCTGACGGATTTCAAGCCCACTATACCTGAGCACCCCGAAATCTATCCATAGATCATCACAGAGTTGCCTATCAATACACTCAATTTCTCTGGGTATTCTTCTCCTGAGAGAGTATGACCAAAACTCAACCATACACTGATTTTCTTTCTCCTTCTTCATACATTATATTTATACATGAAAACTCTTCTTCTTCCTTTGCCTCATCCTTTGCCATCAATGACAATATTTCCAACAATCTTCCCCTTTGTCATTGATGGCAATACTCTTCCTCTGTCTTTTTCCTCCCCCTTTGACATCAATGGAAAAGAGTGGACAATACCATGCTCCCCCTGAGATCATGCTCCTCTTTTAATGACATTGGAACTGGTGCTTTTGGTTCCAGCTTATTCAACAACTGGATGCTCCTTCAATTGAGGGAATATTGCTTACTTCAACAGCTTATGTAAATGATGTTGGTTCCAACTCTGGGCTTCTACTGATGGTTAGGCTTCAGATTTTGCGTTGGTCATTCTGCTGCTTCAACTGCTCTTGGGAATGATCCTGGTTCAACCAATGCTACTTGGGCGGCTCCTTATTCAATTTATTTTGGTTTAACTGATGTTGTTGGGGTTGTTGGGAATAATAATAATAATTTTGTTCAATTGTTTGGAATGATGTTGTTGGGGCTGCTAGGATTTATGCTCCTTGTTACCCATCTCTAACTGCTTATGTACATTATGTTTTATTGTTGATGCTGAAAATGAAACTAGAAATAATGCTCCTTCTACTAGTGCTGGAAATGAGACTAGAACTGCCAGAGGAACTGATGATGCAAATACTGGTTCTACTGGTGGTTGATAGCGTTTTTGGTGAAACTGGTGCTGCTTCTTCAACTGATTATAGAGCTGCTTCTGCTTAATAATAATAATAATTCTGGTTTGTGATGATGGTAATGATCCTGGAACTGAGGAAGCTAGGAATCTAATTTAAACTGCTGATGTTGCAAATGCTCTTGGAACTTAGGCTAGTAATTATGATCCTGGTTTAATTGTTGTTGTTGGGCAGTATCCTTGTGCCTGTTCTTGTGCATCTTGAGATGTTGCTCCTTCAACTGGTGCTCTTGGTTCTAATAATTATGCTGGGAATCCTGGATCTACGCATCTTCATAATAATCCTTTTCATATGAGCAAGGATCCCCCTTAGCCAGAGCATATAGAGATGCTCATCAGCACCTTACAACCAATTGAGGCTTATGTACTTAAGTAGACCTGATCCTCTGCATGGCAGCGACTACTCCCAGTTTTTGTCGGAGATATTCAAACGCTTCCCTGGGTAGAGGTTTGGTAAATATATCAGCAACTTGTTATTTGGAGGAAACATACTCCAATTTCACCTTTTGCTCAAGCACTTGTTCTTGTAAGAAGTGATATTTGATGGGAATGTGCTTGGTCTTGGAATGCATAACAAGATTCTTTGAGATATTGATGGCACTTGTATTATCACACATAATAGAGACAGAGGGTGAACATTTGATTTGAAAATCTTGAAGGGTTTGCATCATCCAAAGAAGTTGAGTGCAACATGATGTTGCAGCCACATATTCTGCTTCTGTTGTAGATAAGGCAATGGAAATTTGTTTCTTGCTGAACTAAGATACTAACTGGGGCCCCATGTAGAATTCACCACCACTAGTGATTTTGCGATCATCGACACTTCCAGCCCAATCTGCATTAGTGTATGCATGAAGAGTAAGATCAGCATTCTTTGGATACCATAGTCCAAAATCTTGAGTTCCTTGTAGATATTTGAATATTCTTTTCACAGCTTGAAGGTGAGAATCTCTTAGATTGGCTTGAAATCGTCCAACAATCCCAACTGCATGCATAATGTCTGGTCTTGTCCCAGTGAGATAAAGTAGACTTCCTATCATAGATCTGTATTCTGGCTGATTCACCGTGGGAGAATCATCATTGGAACTGAGATTGCATCCAATTATCATTGGTGTACTTACAGGTTTGCAATCTTCCATGCCATACTTCTTGAGGATTTGCTTAAGGTATTTTTTTTGTGATAAGAAAATGCCATCTGTTGCTTGTTGCACTTGTAATCCAAGAAAGAATGTTAGTTCCCCAAGTAAAGACATTTCAAATTCTTG
>ML777265.1:561053-577927 GCA_009831015.1 Picea engelmannii | reverse complement strand
CTCCCAGAGACTGAAGATAAGATCTCATCCTTGTTTTCCAGAAGATTAAATTGTTTCCATTGAAGAGTGGAGGCCTGATAGATGTTGTTCCATCTTGATTTCTCATTTTGATTGATCTTCCTTCTAGCGGCTAAGCCTTTTCAGAAGGACCTAGCTCTGATACCAATTGTTGACAAATACTGAGAAGGGGGGTGAATCAGTATTTCGAGCAATCAATTGATTTTCTCTTTTCTTTCACTGAAAACCTTAGGATACTTTGTAGAGACCAGCTATTGTATAGTCTTAAGAAAACAAGAGTGCATCCAGAGATCTTATTATGAATTTCTTCATTCATTAGATGTCTATTAAGAAGTAATTCAGTGCAGTAATTAACAAAATAAACCAACGCACATGAGTAAGATACATGAACACCAATATTTAAGGTGGAAACCCAAATCGGGAGAAAACCACCGTTGTCATTGTCTTTGTCTTCAATAATTATTATTAAGAAAATGTTTTACAACATTGTACTAGTGCAGACTCATACTAGTACATAGGCTTCTACCTACAGAAGGCTACAACCTTCTCTCGTTTACCAGCCTTTCCTGGAAGGGAGCTTCAACCCCCTAAAAATAGCACCAGTTTCTACTGGTAGGATGCTTCTACTGAAGGCTTTAACCCTCAGACTCGTTGTTGATCGCGTTTCATTAATTTTCACACTGGATCAAGCAGTTTCAACCCTTTGTACATTTGTCAACAAACATATTTTGCCCAAAACTTCATAATATCAGCAGTAACCCAGACTTGTATCCTAAAATCACATCAGTACACAATTTTCTAGTGGCTATAAAAACAACTGCAACTATCTCTAAAAGAAACACAGATCTATTGGCTACAAGGCAACTGCAAAAGCCTCCTAAACACACATTAACCAAGACAATAAACCTAGAGATGATGCCTCAGCTCTCCTAGTTTCTAAACCCACTGAAGAGAACTCTCTGTCAATGTAGATCTGCCACCCAACTGCCACAATGAGGTTCCTCCCTCCTCAAACCTACCTTGAAGCCAGAACAAATGACCTCAGCGACCTGTAGATGTCCCTATGGTCAGAAAATGGCCTCCACGTCCTGCAAAAAGACCCCTGCGACCTGTCAAAATCCTTATCGCCCTCCTTTGCTTGCAGATCTGTCGTAGAAGAGGGCATCGACCCCTTCTCAAGACCATGGGTCAAAACCACTCAACGCTAATGGAATTCCTTTGGTTTACTCCACGGGGCTCTTTAATCTTTGAATGGGGGGTTAAGATCTCGGCATAATGAACCAATAATGCGAAGGGAAAAATCGGGTCCCTATTGCTCTGGGTCCATATTTATTTCTCTGGGGAAATTGGGTCCCTATTGCTCGGGTCCATATTTCTTGCTCTGGGGAAATCGAGTCCCACATAAAAAAAAAATTGAAGTAAACCTACGCGCCCATCAGACGGTTGTTACCACGATCCCTTACCTTATGCAATCTGACAGATTTCAAGCCCACTATACCTGAGCACCCCGAAATCTATCCATAGATCATCACAAAGTTGCATATCAATACACTCAATTTCTCTGGGTATTCTTCTCCTGAGAGAGTATTACCAAAACTCAACTATACACTAATTTTCTTTCTCCTTCTTCATACATTATATTTATACATGAAAACTCTTCTTCTTACTTTGCCATCAATGACAATATTTCCAACACAATACCATACCAATACCAATACCAATATCATACCAACATCAATACCAATACCATACCAATACCATACCAAAACGAATACCAATATGCATTGTCAATACCCTTATGCCTTCCCAATACCACTGCATACCAATACATCCAATACCATTACATACCAATACCAATACTATTGCATACCAATACCAATACCATACCATACCAATACCATACCATACCATACCATGCCATACCATACCAATAATGATACCAATACCAATACCATATCAATACCATACCATTGTGTACCAATACCAATACCATTGCATACCATTGCATGGAAATGGTATGCATTGGCAATGATATGCATACCAATACCATACCATTGCATGGAAATGGTATGCATTGGCAATGATATGCATACCAATACCATACCATTTCATGGAAATGGTATGCATTGGCAATGATATGCATACCAATACCATACCAATACCAATACCAATACCATACCAAAAGCAATACCAATATGCATTTCCAATACCCTTATGCCTTGCCAATACCAATACCAATACCAATACCATTGCTAATACCATTGCATACCAATATGACCAATACCATTGCATACCAATACGACCAATACCATTGCATACCAATACCAATACCAATACCATACCATGTCATACCAATACCTTACTAATACAATACCATACCATACCATACCAGTAACATACCAATAAAAATACCATACAATAGCATACCAATAACAATACCAATACCATACCAATACCGTACCATTTCATACCAATACTAATACCATTGCATGGAAAGTTTTCTTCATAACCTTAAACCATTGTACTTCTTTAGCTATCTAAATTCATGCCAGTTGTATCAATAGTTTCCACTCACCTCCTCAATCCATTCAAGGACATATGTCCAATTTGGTCTGGGGACATAAAATCCAAATCGAGTAGCATAACGAAGTTTCATAAGTTCTAACAAGTTTGTTTGGCCAAGGCCCATGCGACTACCCTAGACAAAAAGACCCGACGCAATGTTCTTGAAAATCAACCTCATCTTCAGAAATTGCACTATGCCTTATTGAACAAAACCCTAGTGCCTAAGATACTCCAACAAATGGTTTTTCCGTTGACATAATGATAGCGTAGGGGCCCCACTAGATGAAAACCAGTGCTCTTAATCCAATGCAACTCATGGTTCGTGCATCTGAGTCTCGATTTGATTTTTATCACGAGTTGCAACTCCCCTCCTCAAGCCATTTAGGGGCATGTGGTCAATTTGGTCAAGGGGAATAAAATCCAAATCGAGTAGCATAAAAAACTTTCATAAGCTCTCGTAAGTATATTTGGCCAAGGCCCACGTGACTACACTATCCAAAAATAATTGACACAATGTTCTTGAAAATCGAGCTCCTCTTCATAAATTGCACTATGCCTCATTGACGAAAAACCTAGTGCTGGAGATACTCCAACAAATGTGTTTTTCGGTCGATGGAATGATAGTGTAGGGGCCCCACTAGCTGAAAATCGGTGCTCTTAATCCAATGCAACTAATGGTTTGTGAATCTGAGCCTCGGTTTGAGTTTTATCATGAGTTGGAACTCGCCTCCTCAAGCCATTCAAGGACATGTGGTCAAATTGGTCCTAGGGCATAAAATCCAAACCGAGTAGCATAATGGACTTACGTCAGCTCCCGCAAGTCTTTTTGGCCAAAAAACACATGAATACACTAACCAAAAATACCTGACACAGTGTTCTTGAAAAATTGACCTCCCCTTTAGAAATTGCACTATGCCTCATTGACTAAAATTCTAGTGTTGGAGATACTCCAACAAATGGTTTTTCGGTCAACAGAATGATAGCGTAAGAGCCCTAATAGATGAAACTCGGTGCTCTATATCCAATGAAACTGACGGTTCGTGCATCTGAGTCTCAGTTTCATTGTTATCGTGAGTTGCAACTCGCCTCCTCAAGCCATTCAAGGATATGTGGCCAATTTGGTTCGGGGGCATAAACTCCAAACTGAGTAGCATAATGGACTTCTGTAAGATCCCGCAAGTTTGTTTAGCAACCTTAAACCACCCTAATTCTTTAGCCACCTAAATTCATGCCATTTTTATAGATAGTTTACACTCGCCTCCTTAATCCATTCAAGGACATGTGTCCAATTTCGTCCGGGGGCATAAAATTGAAATCAAGTAGCATAACGAAGTTTCGTAAGCTCCCGCAAGTCTGTTTGGACAAGACCTGTGCAAATACCCTATCCAAAAATACATGAAACAATGTTCTTAAAAATCCACCTCATCTTTAGAAATTGCACTATGCCTCATTGACCAAAACCCTAGTGTCATAGATACTCCAACAAATGGTTTTTTGGTCGATAGAATGATAGTGTAGGGGCCCCACTAGCTGAAACCCGGTGCTCTTAATCCAATGCAACTCACGATTCATGCATCTGAGTCCCAGTTTGATTTTTATTGTGATTTGCAACTTGCCTCCTCAAGACATTTAAGGACATGTGGTCAATTTGGTCTAGGGGCATAAAATCCAAACCGAGTAGAAAAATGGACTTCCGTAAGCTCCTGCGAGTCTATTTGGCCGAGGCCCACATGACTACACTAGCCAAAAAGACTCGACATAGTGTTATTGAAAATCGACCACCTCTTCATAAATTGCACTATGGCTCATTGAACAAAACCCTAATTCCAGAGATACTCCAACAAATGGTTTTCCAGTTGACGAAATGATAGCGTAGGGGGTCCACTAGATGAAAACCAGTTCTCTTAATCCAATGCAACAAACAGATCGTGCATTTGATTCCTAGGTTGAGTTTTATCGTGAGTTGCAACTCGTCTCCTCAAGCCATTTAGAGACATGTGGTCAATTTGGTCCAAGGGCATAAAATAAAAACTGAGTAGCATAATGAAATTCCGTAAGCTCCCACAAGTCTATTTGGCCAAGGACCACATGACTAAACTAGACAAAAAGACTTAACACAATGTTCTTGAAAATCGACCTCCTCTTCATAAATTGCACTATGCCTCACTCGCCAAAACCCTAGTGTTGGATATACTCCAACAAATGGTTTTCTTATCAACAAAATGATAGCGTAAGAACCCTAGTAGTGAAACCTGGTGCTCTAGATCCAATGAAATTGACGGTTCATGCATATGATTCCGGGTTTGAGTTTTATCGATAGTTGCAACTCGCCTCCTCAAGCCATTCAAGGACATGTGGCCATTTTGGTTCAAGGGCATAAAATCCAAACCGAACAACATAATGGAGTTTTGTAATCTCCCATAAGTCTGTTTGGCCAATGCCCATGCAAATAAACTAGCAAAAAATGTTTGACACAGTGTTCTTGAAAATTGAAATCATCTTCAGAAATTGAACTATGCCTCATTGACCAAAACCCTAGTGATGGAGATACTCCAACAAATGGTTTTTCGATTGATGAAATGATAGCGTAGGGGCCCCACTAGATGAAACCCAGTGCTCTTAATCCAATGAAAATGTTGGTTCATGCATATGAGTCTTGGTTTGAGTTTTATCGAGAGTTTCAACTCACCTCTTCAATCCATTTAAGGACATCTGGTCAATTTGGTTCGGGGGCATAAAATCCAAACCGAGTAGCATAACGGACTTCCATAAGCTCCTAGAAGTCTATTTGTCCAAGGCCCATGTGACTACACTAGCCAAAAATACCTGACACATTGTTCTTTAAAATAGACATCCTCTTCAAAAATTGCACTATGCCTAAATGACCAAAACCCTAGTGTTGTAGATACTCATGGGCATAGTTCAAAATGATAATTTTTGGATAGGATTTTAGCTAGAAAACCCCTCACTCCCAGGTGCCATGCCTCGAAAGTTTCTTTACTCATTGATTT
This sequence comes from Picea engelmannii, assembly GCA_009831015.1. Classification (NCBI taxonomy): domain Eukaryota; kingdom Viridiplantae; phylum Streptophyta; class Pinopsida; order Pinales; family Pinaceae; genus Picea; species Picea engelmannii. Next base: position 572,333 of record ML777265.1, on the reverse strand, counting down.
TGAGGAATAGTGTTTTGCTCAATTTGAAAAAGTGCAACATTTGGGTTAAGGTGTCCAATTTATGAAACCATGTGTCAGGAGAAGATGGACAATGTGGTCACCTATTTCATGCCTAAACAATCTTGCAGTATCTCATGGAACTCAAAAATGTTGCTCCGTTAGGATTTTATGCCATGAAGAGGAATTGGCCAAGTGTCCCCAAAATGGTTTGGGATGTGACTTGAAACTAAGTATATAATGAAAACCAAGACTCAGATTGAGAAACCGTCATCTCCGTTGGATTCCTGGCATAGGATTTCAGCTAGAGCACCCCTCACTCTCGGGTCCAATCCCTCAAAACTTGTTTTTTTATCGATTTTGAGAACTAGGGTTTTGCTAAGTAAGAAGCAATGAAACATTTGGATTTAGGGGTCCAATTTATGAAACCATGCCTCAAGAGAAGATGGACAATGTGGTCACATATTCCATGCCTAAACAAGCTTGCATCATCTCACGAAACTCAAAAATATTGCTCTGTTAGGTTTTTATGCCCCGAGGAGGAATTGGCCAAGAGTCCCTGAAATGGTTTGAGATGCGACTTGCAACTAAGCATAAAATGAAAACAGAGACTCTGATTGAGGAACTGTCAAATCCAATGGATTATTGAGATATGATTTCAGCTAGAGCACCCCTCACTCTTGGGTGCCATGCCTCTGAAGTCTCTTTACTCATTTATTTCGAGAATTAGTGTTTTTCTTAGTTTGAAGTAATGCAACATTTGGATTAAGGGGTCCAATTTATGAAACCATACCTCAGGAGTGGATGGATAATGTGGTCACATATTCCATGCCTAAACAAGCTTGCATCATCTCATGGAACTCAAAAATGTTGTTCTGTTAGACTTTTATGCCATGAGGGGAAATTGGCCAAGAGTCCCCAAAATTGTTTGGGATGCGATTTGCAACTAATCATATCATAAATACCAATATTTCAGATTGAAGAATCGTCATCCCCGTTGGATTCCTGGCATAGGATTTGAGCTAGAGAACCCCTAACTCTCGGGTCCAAACCCTCGAAAGTTGTTTTGTTTGTGTTTCTTTTGTGTAGTAAAGGTCGGGAGGAGTAGTGGGTCATGAACCATGATGAGAAACCTTTGCAATTCATCATTTTCTTCACTTTTCTTTTTGTTTAAAAATAGGAATAAGTCATATATGTATGTTTTGATGGTGTTGATATTGCACCAAGTTTGCACTTCCTACCAAATGTCCTTGGTAGTCAAGGTATAATGCAATGGGTTTATCTCACAGGGTCTCAACTTTGAGAACATGTGACATAACACATGTTTGGTGACATGACATAGTACCAAATTATTTGGATGAAATAACTATTTTTCTCACCATAGGTGTTGTGCCACAAGGGTACTTGAGAACATAAAATAAACAATTGGTTTTTTATGTGACCAACTATTAGATAAATAGGTCATTTGTACAAGCTCATGGTATATGGCATCCTTTGATGTTGCATCATGGGTCATAAATTACTTAGAATTTTATTGGAGAGCCATCATGAAATACTTAGAATATTCTCAATCTTGCGACATCTATCAAGGAACTAGGAAACTATCTTGTAGGGATGAAATGTTGTTACACCTCGTAGTTGTGCTACAACCATTAGAAAAATGGGTAGTAACATTAAAAATCCTAGGTGCTCAATTTAGATAAAAAAAAAGTAACATAGACGCATGATGAAGAAATATCAATAAGATTCTTAGTATCTCCTGTTGGAATAACAATCTCAGGAACTTACACTCTCCAAACTAGGTCTAATATGTACATATAAAAAACTCGTTCATTGTTTCTTATGGTGGGTCAAACCTATCTTCAGTTTACCTATCATATGTTCTGGTAAAGTGCATGATCAGGTATCGGTTCATGGGCAAGGATATGTTTATCTCAATGTTTATCCCATAGTTGGACACTTTATTTGGGGAATCAAGATAGAATTGACTCAAGGGTGAGTCAACAATTGTGAAACAATCTTGTTGGTCCCTTCATTTTGATGGAGTACATATTGGTACATACTCAACATTCAAAGAAATTTGAGTTGCATCACACATAATAAAGCCCGTAAACTCAATAAAGAGTAGACATGAAACATGATTTTATTCATGAATTTAGGTGGCTAAATAAGTAGAGTGGTGTAAGGTGGATAAATAGACTTGTGGGAGCTTACGGAAGTCCGTTATGATGCTCGATTTGGATTTTATGCCCCCGAACCAAATTGGCCACATGTCCTTGAATGGCTTGAGCAGGTGAGTTGCAACTCACGATAAAAATCAAACCGGGACTCTGATGCACGAAATGTCGGTTGCATTGGATTCAAAGCACTGAGTTTCAGCTAGTGGGGCCCATACACTATCATTTTTTCCACTGAAAAAAACATTTTTTGGAGTATCTATGGCACTAGGGTTTTGGTCAATGAGGCATAATGCAATTTATGAAGATGAGGTTGATTTTCAAGAACACTATGTCAGGCATGTTTTTCTAGTATAGTTGAATGGGCCTTGGCCAAATAGACTTGGAGGAGCTTACGAAACTCCATTATTCTTCTCAGTTTGGATTTTATTCCCTCAGACGAAATTGGCCACATGTCCTTGAAGGGCTCAAGGAGGTGAGTGGAAACTATATATAAAAATCCAGCTAGGACTCAGATGCATGAACCATCAGTTGCATTGGATCTGGAGAACCTGGTTTCAACTATTAGGGCTCCTACGCTATCATTCTATTGACTAAAAAATCATTTGCTGGAGCATCTCCAACACTAGGGTTTTGGTCAATGAGGCATAGTGAAATTTCTAAAGAGGAGGTCGATTTTCAAGAACATTGTGTCGGGTATTTTTGGCTAGTGTATTTGCATGGGCCTTGGAAAAAAAGTCTTGTAGGATCTTACAGAACTTCGTTATGCTGCTCGGTTTGGATTTTATGCCCCCGGACCAAATTGGCCACACGTCCTTAAATGGATTGAAAAGGCGACTAGAAACTATCGATAAAAAAGGAATGAATTTAGGTGGCTAAAGAAGTAGAGTGGTGTAAGGTGGCTAAATAGAATTGTGGGAGCTTACAGAAGTTCGTTATGATGCTCAGTTTTGATTTTATGCCCCCTAGACAAATTGGCCACATGTCCCTGAATGGCTTGAGGAGGTGAGATGCAACTCATGATAAAAATCACACCAGGACTCGGATGCACGAAAAATCAGTTGCATTGGATTCAGAGCACTGGGTTTTAGCGAGTGGGCCCCCTATGCTATCATTATGTCGACCGAAAAACCATGTATTGGAGTATCTCCGACACTAGGGTTTGGTTAATGAGGCATAATGCAATTTTTGAAGATGAGGTCGATTTTCAAAAACACTATGTCGAGCTATTTTGGCTAGTGTAGTTGCATGGAAATTGTTCCAACAGACTTGTGGGAGCTTATAGAACTATGTTATGCTACTCAGTTTGTATTTTATGCCACTGAACCAAATTGGCCACATGTCCTTGAATGGATTGAGGAGGAAAGTTGTAACTATCGATAAAACTCAAATCGAGACTCAGATGCACGAACTTCCAGTTACCTTGGATCTTGAGCACCTAGTTTCAACTATTGGGGCTCTTGCCCTATCATTTTGTGGACCGGAAAACAATTTGTTGGAGTATCTCGAACACTAGGGTTTTGGTCAATGAGGCATAGTGCAATTTCTGAAGAGGAGGTTTATTTTCAAGAACATTGTGTCRAGTATTTTTGGTTATTGTAGACACGTGGGCCTTGTCCAAACAGACTTGCGGGAGCTTACRAAGGTTCATTGTGATGTCTTGTTTGGATTTTATGCCCCTGAACCAAATTGGYCATATGTCCCTAAATGGCTTGAGGAGGCCAATTGCAACTYCAGATAAAACTTAAATCGGGACTCAGATGCACAAACCGTCAATTGAATTGGATCCGGAGCACCAGGTTTCTACTAGTGGGGCTTGTTATTGGACAAATCGGTAGGTGCAGACACTAACTGATCTCCCTAGATCCACCTAGATCTAGAACAAAACACACCAGAACATGACGCTTTCCTTAAGTTTTAGATATTGAATTTACTAACTAAAGAGGGATGAGTGACATACCGTTTARGTGTCGCTTCCTCTCGCCATCGCCATCTTAGCTCCGTTCCAACGCTCATACAATGATGATGCTACAAAAGAACGTAACCAACCAAAGTGATAGTAATAGAATAAACTCAATATAAACCTATGTATGTGATCAAGGAATCATACAATAAAACACAACAAGCTTTATAGGAAAGAATCATATTATTGTATCATATTAAATGTGAAAGACAGATTACAACCATGGCCTTGATGTCGTAAGGTCCCTTCCAACTGTCCTTCGTTCCCCACACACTTCTTGCTCCAAGGATTCTGAGACCATGGATCTGATACCTACTCACAATCTATCTTGACAAAGCAAATCTCAAAGCCACTCCAATCAAGCTAATAATTCCAGGCCAACCAAAGCTCCAATCTCAAAAGCCCAAAAATCTAACTTTCTCCATGAGAGCTCCTCTCCTTTTATAATTTGAAGAGGATAAGGTGAGGAGGTTAGGATGATCCCACTAAATCATGAAAGCGAGTAAGATCCAAGCCATTCGGATACCACCTCACCACAGAAGTTTCTCCTTCTAGAAGATTCGAGAAAATGCTTGTTTTTCCCATGTGTAAGCATTCTCGCACCTTGCCTATAGAGCAACCTGCAAACATCTCGCACCCTAGCTATGGTGCAACCTGTGAGACTTAGGCATTCTCGAACCCTGCCTATATAGAAACCTGCGAACTTCCTTTTTTACAGGGTTTTTACAAAGGAAAATGCAACTTCTTTTCTCGGGAAAAGTTCTTCTCCCTTCTCTCTTTAGGAACTCAGGCCATTGACCCCTCTGAAGGCAACAAATAGGTTTACATCATTAACGGTCATAGGGATGATGAAAATAATGTGTAACAGGGCCCCTATACTATCATTCTCTTGACCAAAAAACCATTTGTTGTAGTATCTACGACACTAGGATTTTGGTCAATGAGGCATAGTGCAATTTCCAAAGATGAGGTCGATTTTCAAGAACACTCTATTGAGAATTTTTTGCTAGTGTATTCGCATGGGCTTTGGCCAAAATTTCTTGTGGGAGCTTACAGAACTCCATTATGATGCTCGGTTTGGATTTTATGCCCCTGGACCAAATTGGTCACATGTCCTTGAATGGCTTGAAGAGGCAAGTTGAAACTATCGATAAAACTCAAGTCGGGGATTGGATGCACAAACCATCAATTACATTGGATCCAGAGAATCAAGTTTCATCTATTGGGGTTCCTACGCTATCATTCTATCGACCAAAAAACCATTTGTTGGAGTATCTCCAACACTAGGGTTTTGATCAATGAGGCATAGTGAAATTTAGGAAGATGAGGTTGATTTTCAAGAACACTATGTCAAGTATTTTTGGCTAGTATATTCGCATGGGACTTGTCCAAACAGTCTTGCGAGAGCTTGCGGAACTCCAAATTGGCCACATGTCCTTGAATGAATTGAGGAGGTGAGTGGAAAATATCGATAAAACTAACATGAATTTAGGCGGCTAAAGAAGTAGAGTAGTTTAAGGTTACTAAACAAACTTATGGGAGCTTACAGAATTCCGTTATGCTACTCAGTTTGGATTTTATGCCCCTAGACCAAATTGGCCACATATCCCTGAATGGCTTGAGGGTGCAAGTTGAAACACATGATAAAACTCAAACTGAGACTCGAATGCACAAACCGTTAGTTGCATTGGATTCAAAGCATTGGGTTTCAGCTAGTGGGGACCCTACGCTATCATTAAGTTGACCAAAAAACCATTTGTTGGAGTATCTCTGACATCAGGGTTTTGGTCAATAAGACATAGTGCAATTTCCCAAGATGAGGTCGATTTTCAAGAACACTATGTCGAGCATTTTTTTCTAGTGTAGTTGCATGGACCTTGTCCAAACAGACTTTTCGGAGCTTACGGAACTATGTTATGCTGCTCAGTTTGGATTTTGTGCCCCTGGACCAAATCAGCCACATGTCCTTGAATGGATTGAGGAGGCGAGTTTCAACTATTGATAAAACTAAAACCATGAATTGGATGGACAAACCGTCAGTTGCATTGGATCTAGAGCACATGGTTTCAACTATTGGGGCTCCTATGCTATCATTTCATCGACATGAAAAACAATTGTTGGAGTATCTCACTAGGGTTTTGGTCAATGAGGCATGGCGCAATTTCTGAAGAGGAGGTTGATTTTCAAGAACATTGTGTTGGGTATTTTTGACTAGTGTAGTCACGTGGGACTTGGAAAAATAGACTTGCGGGATCTTACGAAAGTTTTTTATGCTACTCGGTTTGGATTTTATGCCCCCGAACCAAATTGACAACATGTCCATAAATGGATTGAGGAGGCGAGTTAAAACTCGTGATAAACTAAAATCGAGACTCAGATGCATGAAACGTCAGTTGCATTAGATTCAGAGCATTGGGTTTCAGCTAGTGGGGCCCCTATGCCATCATTTTGTTGACCGAAAAATCATTTGTTTGAGTATCTCTGACACTAGGGTTTTGGTAAATGAGGCATAGTGCAATTTCTGAAGATGAGGCCAATTTTCAAGAACACTCTGTCGAGCATTTTTTTCTAGTGTAGTTGCATGGGACTTATAAAAACAGACTTGCAGAAGCTTACAAAACTCTATTATGTTGCTTTGTTTGGATTTTATGCCTTCAGACCAAATTGGTCACATGTCCTTGAATGGCTCAAGGAGGTGAGTTGTAGATATCAATAAAATTCAAACCGTGACTCAGATGCATGAATCGTCAGTTGCATTAGATCCATAGCATCGGGTTTCAACTATTGGGGCTCCTACATTATCATTCCCTCAACCGAAAAACCATTTGTTGGAGTATCTCAAACACTATGTTTTTGTCAATGAGGCATAGTGCAATTTCTGAAGAGGAGGTTGATTTTTGGCTAGTGTATTTGCATGGGCCTTGGCCAAACAGACTTGTTAGAGCTTATGGAACTTTGTTATTCTGCTAGGTTTGGATTTTATGCTTCCGGACCAAATTGGCCACATTTCCTTGAACAAATTGAGGATGTGAGTGAAAAATATCGATAAAAATGGCATAAATTTAGGTGTCTAAAGAAGTAGAGTGGTTTAAGGTTGCTAAACAAAATTTCAGGAGCTTACGAAAGTCCTTTATGCTACTCAATTTGGAATTTATGCCCCCAGACCAAATTGACCACATATCCTTGAATGGCCTTAGGAGATGAGATGCAACTCGCGATAAAACTCAAACTGGGACTCGGATGAAAAAACCGTCAGTTGCATTGGATTCAAAGCATTGTGTTTCAGCTAATGAGGCCCCTACGCTATCATTTTGTCAACCTAAAAACCATTTGTTTGAGTATCTACGACATTAGGGTTTTGGTCAATGAGGCATATTGCAATTTCCTAAGATGAGGTTGATTTTCAAGAACACTATGTCGGACATTTTTGGCTAGTATAGTTGCATGGACCTTGTCCAAACAGACTTGAGGGACCTTACAGAACTATGTTATGCTGCTCGATTTGTATTTTATGCCTCGATACCAAATTGACCACATGTCCTTGAATGGCTTGAGGAGGTGAGTTGCAACTATCGATAAAACTCTAACCAAGACTCGGATGCACAAACCTTCACCTGCATTGGATCCAGAGCTCCTGGTTTCAACTATTGGGGATCCTATGCTATCATTCCATCGACCAAAAAAAAAAATGTTGGATTATCTCCAACACTAGGGTTTTGGTCAATAAGGCATACTGCAATTTCTGAAGAGGAGGTTGATTTTCAAGAAAATTATGTCGGTATTTTTGGCTAGTGTAGTTTCGTGGACCTTAGCCAAAGAGACTTGCGGAAGCTTACAAAAGTCAGTTATGCTACTTGGTTTGGATTTTATGCCCCCAAACCAAATTGACCACATGTCCCTAAATGGATTGAGGAGGTGAGTTTCAACTCGCGATAAAACTCAAATCGGGACTCAGATGCTTGAACCATCAGTTGCATTGGATTAAGAGCACCTAGTTTCATCTAGTGGGGGGGCTTCGCTATCATTTTGTTGACCGAAAAACCATTTGTTCGAGTATTTCTGGCACTAGGGTTTTGGTCAAAAAGGCATAATGCAATTTCTAAAGATGAGGTCGATTTTCAAGAACACTCTGTTAGACATTGTTTTCTAGCGTAGTTGCATGGGCCTTGGCCAAACAGACTTGTGGGAGCTTACAAAACTCTGTTATGCTGCTCGATTTGGATTTTATTCCCCGAAACCAAATTGACCACATGTCCTTGAATGACTTGAGGAGGCAATTTGCAGTTATCGTTAAAACTCAAACCAGGACTCAGATGACGAACCGTCAGTTGCATTGGATACAGAGTACCGAGTTTCCATTAGTGGGGCCCCTATGCTATCATTCTATCAACCAGAAAACCATTTCTTGGAGTATCTCTGACACTAGGGTTTTGGTCAATGAGGCATAGTGCAATTTCTGAAGATGAAGTCAAATTTCAAGAACACTCTATCGGGCGTTTGTTTCTAGTGTATTTGCATGGGCCTTGGCCAAAAAGACTTGTGGGATCTTACAGAACTCCATTATGTTTCTCGGTTTTGATTTTATGGCCCCGGACAAAATTGGCCACATGTCCTTGAATAGAATGAGGAGGCAAGTGGAAAATATCGATAAAAATGGCATGCATTTAGGTGGATAAGGAAGTAGAGTGGTTTAAGGTTGCTAAACATACTTGTGGGATCTTACAAAAGTCCATTATGTTACTCAGTTTGTATTTTATGTGCCTAGAACAAATTGGCCATATAGCCCTGAATGGCTTGAGAAGGAGAGTTGAAAATCGCAATAAAACTCAAACTGAGACTCAGATGAACAAATCGTCAGTTGCATTAGATTCATAGCACTGGGTTTCAGTTAGTGGGGTCACTACTCTATCATTTTGTCAACCGAAAAAACATTTGCTGGAGTATCTCCGATATTAGGGTTTTGGTCAATGAGGCATAGTGCAATTTCTGAAGATGAGGTCGATTTTCAAGAACACTATGTCGGGCATTTTTGGCTAGTGAAGTTGCATGGACCTTGTCCAAACAAACTTGTGGGAGCTTACAGAACTATGTTATGCTGATTGGTTTGGATTTTATACCCCCAGACAAAATTGGCCACATGTCCTTGAATGGATTGAGGAGGCGAGTTGCAACTATCAATAAAACTCTAACTGAGACTCGGATGCACAAACCATCATTTGCATTGGATCCTGAGTACCTGGTTTCAACTATTGGTGCTTCTATGCTATCATTCCTTCAACTAGAAAAGAATTTATTGGCGTATCTCCAACACTAGGGTTTTGGTCAATGAGGCATACTCCAATTTTTGAAGAGGAGGTCGATCTTCAAGAACACTATGTTGGTTATTTTTGGATAGTGTAGTCATGTGGGCCTTGGACAAATAGACTTCTGGGAGCTTACAAAATTCTATTATGCTACTTGGTTTGGATTTTATGCTCCCAGACCAAATTGACTACATGTCCCTAAATGCCTTGAGGAGGCGAGTTGCAACTCACGATAAAACTTAAACCAATACTTAGATGCATGAACCGTCAGTTGCATTGGATAAGAGCACTCATTTTCAACTAGTGGGGCCCCTAAACTATCATTTCGTCGATCCAAAAAACATTTGTTGGAGTATCTTTGGAACTAGGGTTTTGTTCAATGACGCATAGTGCAATTTCTAAAGATGAGGTCGATTTTCAAGAACACTATGTCGGGTGTTTTTGACTATTTTAGTCACATGGTCCTTGGCCAAACAAACTTTTGGGAGCTTAAGGAACTATGCTATGCTGCTCAGTTTGGATTTTATGCCCTAGACCAAATTGGCCACATGTCCTTGAATGACTTGAGGAGGCAAGTTGCAACTATTGATAAAATTCAAACCAGGACTCGGATGCATGAATCGTTTGTTGCTTTAGATCTGGAGCACCGAGTTTCATCTATTGAAGCTCTTATGTTATCATTTCATCAACCAAAAAAACATTTTTTGGAGTATCTCCAACACTAGCGTTTTGGTCAATGAGGCACAATGCAATTTCTAAAGAGGAGGTCGATTTTCAAGAACATTGTGTCAGGTCTTTTTGGCTAGTGTATGTAGATTTTTAATGAAAAAAATCAACAAATGAAATTTTTGTCATACACTTAGCAACCTAGAGATAATTGTCTTCATAAATTTCATAAATTCCTTTAAACCCACATTCATAAATTACCATAAGTAGAAATACACATTGCTAAGCAAAATATGCAGCGGAAATAACACAGTGGATAGTAACCCATAACACACATAAATTTAGGAAAATTTCAGGGAAAACCCCAATGTCGGGAAACCCAGCGAGAGAGAGAGAGAGAGATTATTATTCATCTTCAGGAAAGTACAAAACAACAACAAAACCACATTTCTAGCGAAGGAAAATACCTCACAGCACCAAACCTATCCCACAAAAATTTGCCTCATTTCCATGTGAAAACCATACTATTGTATGCCCTCCTCCATACCTCATTTTTTGTGCCCACAGTCAGTTGTACAGACTATTCTGTACAACCCAGAAACAACCACAAAAATTCTCGAATCTACCTCGAAAATCGTGCCCAAAATGCCTTGATTTTCATGCCAAATCTGTACATCTATATGGAATCATATAGACTATACGGATTAGCATAGTACGGCCTCCCACAACAGAAAAATATTTCAGCCCAAAACTCATAGAAAATATTTTCTTGGGATTTGTGCCCCCCTTCCTTGGAAAATGTGCCCTCTTTTCTACTCACTTTCCTCTCTCAAGCATACTCAAAAAATATCTCTAATTCAACTCCTCTCGTCTTCTCAATGTCTTCTCAACATGTCTTGCATACTACCCAAAGCATTCTTTTATAATCTGAAAATGATATTTCCCCCCCAAAGTGTCTTTTCACCTTCCCCAACCCTAAATCCAAAAGCCAAGATTAGATCTTGCCTTTTTCAAGATCAAGGGCCATGATCCATTCTGTAAGGTAGCTAGAGAGGTAGTGGGGGGGCCCAGAGGGCCCATAGTGATAATAGTGGAGGTCATTCAATGTAAGGTGGACTAGGTCCACTATATTATTAAATAAGGCCCACTATGGTAGTTAGATATAATAAATGTA
>ML777265.1:520951-558263 GCA_009831015.1 Picea engelmannii | reverse complement strand
ATTGGCTCAATCAACCTGGCTAAGCCTCCTGCTAGTGCTCAGAAGAGACTCTCTCTCTTATCTCAGAATGAAAGACTGAAATCTTGGCGCCACCACAGTCTCAGAAGCCTCATCGTGCTCCTCATCCGATGTTGAATAATATATAGAAGGTTTTCCTCTCAACATATACAACCTATCCACCTGGTTACCGATCAGCTGCAGCTCTACCGAGTCCACTCTCTACCTGTAGATAAAGACATATTCCCTCTTGAACAATACGCAATATCCTACATCCTCCAAGGTTGAGACTGAGAGAAAGTTAACCCTCAACCCCGGAACAAAGAGAAATCCATCAAGCTCCAAGAGTTCCCCAAACGCGAGTTGGAATATGACATTCCCAACTCCACGTACAACTCTCACCATACCACCTTCATTTACCACCTGTCATCCAAGACCAATATCTGTGAAATCTAAGAATACTCTCCAGATTCTCGTCATGTGGCTAGAGGCTTCGCTATCCACAATCCATCTAACATCACCTCCAAATCCTCCGTTGCCGACGCTGGAAACTAGGGTCACCAAAGAAAATTCCCTATCAAACTTTGAAGCAAATTCCTCCATGGATGTTGTAGCAGCTATCTCAGGTCCTTCTAGTTCCTTATTCTTCTTCTTCCTCTCAGGACAATGAGAGGCAATGTGCCCTAACTGGTTACAACAATAGCATCTGAATTTACTCAAGTCCCTTCTGAAAATTCCTTTCTTCTTTCTCTTTTCCACAAGAGCAACATTCTCATCATCTTTTTCTGTCTTTTGTTCACTGCTTTGAGATCTTTCTCAGATCCCCACCTGAGTGAAATCATCCCACAGTCTTCTCCAATATGGTAGATTCTCACATCCCACCACGCACTTCAAGAAGACTTCCCATTCTTTGGTGAAGCCATTTAAGGCTATTCTCACCAACTCAGAATCAGTAATGACCTCTCCAACATCTCACAGCTCATCTTTAACTTGAGCCACCCAAGTAAGATAATAAGAGACACTATCCTCCTTACCCATATTGGTATCATGCAACTTAGCCTTCAAGGCCATCTTCTGGTTCTCGTTATTCTCCTCAAACAAGTTTTTAAGTGCATCCCACATCTCCTTGGGAGTATTTTTCTCAGCCAAGTGTGGGATAAGGTGATCCTTCACCCCATCTAGAATAATCCTCTGATATTTGGCTTCCTTGGTCTCATGCAAGTCCAAAGAAACAGGATCTGCTGCTGCGGGAGCTGCTACAACAGAGTTGGCATAGTTATAAATTTTGTTCTCCTTGAGAATGGATGACAGTCGGACCTTCCATTGAAAATAGTTGGAAATGTCATCAAATCGATCCTCATATATAATGCTTGCATCCATATTCCATGTCACAACTCAAGGAAAACAATCACACCCTTTTTCCCAAAATAATCACACTGCCCACTGTCAGAGATAAAGCTCTGATATCATGTATATTTTTAATGACAAAAATCAGCAAATGAAATTTTTTTCATACAGTTAACAACCTAGAGATAATTGTCTTCATAAATTTCATAAATGCCTTTAAACCCACATTCAGAAATTACCATAAGCAGAAATACACATTGCTAAGCAAAATATGCAGCGAAAATAACACAGTGGACAACAACCCATTACACACAGAAATTTAGGCAAATGCCAGGGAAAACCCCAATGTAGGGAAACCCAATTAGAGAGAGAGAGATATATTATTATTTATCTTTAGGAAAGTGCAAAACAGTAGCAAAACCACATTTCCAGCCAAGGAAAATACCTCACAGCACCAAATCTGTCCCACAGAAATCTGCCTCATTTTTCATGCCAAAGACATACTGTTGTATGGCCTCCTCTATACCTCATTTTCCATGCCCATATTCAGTTGTATAGATTGTTCCATATGGACCATAAATAGCCACAAAAATTATGAAATCTGCCTCGAAAATTGTGCCCAAAATGCCTTGATTTCCGTGCCAAATTCGTACGATTGTACGAACTGTATAGAATCATACAGACTGTATGGATCCGTACAGTATGGCCTCCCATAGCAGAAAAATATTTCGTCTCAAAACTCATAGAAAAAAAATTCTTGAGATTCGTGCCCTCCTTCCTTGGAAAACATGCCCTCTTTGCTACTCACTTTCCTCTCGCAAGTATACTCAAAAAATATCTCTAGCTCAACTTCTCTCATCTTCTCAATGTATTCTCAACATGTCTTGCACACTACCTAAAACATTCTTTTATAATCTGAAAATGACATTTTCCCGCCAAAGTGTCTTTTCACCTTCCCCAACCCTAAATCCAAATGCCAAGATTAGATCTTGACTTTTTCAAGATCAAGGGTCATGATCCATTCTCTCCAAAACATCTCATTTAAATTAAAGTTCTTTTCACTTTATTACATAAGTTCTTTATGACAATAAAGTCACTTTAAAATTAGAAGGTACACTTTATTAAAAAGTCACTTCAATAAAAGAGCCACTTAAAACAACTTTATAAAAACTATTACAAAGTTAAGTGCCTGGCAGTGTAAACATTAAGGTAACATCTGCATACAAGAAAAAACATGCAGAGTACCTCCAGAGATAAAAATCTAACAGTGTATTCATGTGGGCCTTGGCCAAACAAAATTGTGAGAGCTTACGAAAGTTCGTTATGCTACTCGGTTTGGATTGTATCCCCTTGGACCAAATTGACCACATGTCCTGAAATGGCTTGAGGAGGCAAGTTGCAACTTGTGATAAAACTCAAACCATGACACATATGCATGAACCGTCAGTTGCATTGGATTATGAGCATCAGTTTTCAGCTAGTGGGGCCCCTACGCTAACATTTTGTCGATCAAAAAACCATTTGTTGGATTATCTCCAACACTAGGGTTTTGGTCAATGAGACATAGTGCAGTTGTTGAAGATGAGGTCGATTTTCAAGAATGCTCTGTCGAACATTTTTTGATATGGTATTGGTATTGGTCTGGTATGGTATTCTATTGGTATTGTTATTGGTATGCTATTGGTATGCATATCATTGCCAATGCATACCATTGTGGTATACAATGGTATTGATATTGGTATGCAATGGTATGGTATTGGTATTGGCAATGTTATTGGTATGGTATGGTATGGTATGGTACTAGAAATGGTATTGGTATGCATATCATTTTCAATGCATAACATTGCAATGCAATGCTATGCAATATTGGTATTGGTATGCAATCGTATGGTATTGGTATTGGTATTGGCAATGGTATTGCTATGGTATGGTATAGTATTGGCAATGGTATTGGTATTGGTATTGGTATGAATATCATTTCCAATGCATACAATTGTCATACAATGGTATGCAATGGTATGGTATTGGTATGGTATTGGTATTGTTTTTGGTATGGAATGGTATGGTATTGGTATTGGAATTGATATTGGTATGGTATGGTATGATATTGTATTAGTATGGTATTGTTATGGTATGGTATGGTATTGGTACTAGTATATTATGGTATGGTATTGGTATTGGTATAGGTATGCAATGGTATTGGTATCGATATGCAATGGTATTGGACCTCATAGATGATTTTAGGGGCTAAATTTCGCAAATGGGCTAATTTTCCATGGTTTTCCCAAAAATAGATTCGCCAAATTCCATTTTTTCTAAAAATGATTTGCCCAAATTCCATAGAATAAAATTATTTTATCTTAAAAATCGCCAAAATTATATAGAAAGTATAGAAAATCCTTATAAATTTGAACATTTTTACAAAATTATCGCCAAACATTTTACATTTTTCATATTAAGGACAAGTAAGATTAGCCCATGTTTCTACATTTTAAT
Organism: Picea engelmannii; assembly: GCA_009831015.1. Taxonomy (NCBI): domain Eukaryota; kingdom Viridiplantae; phylum Streptophyta; class Pinopsida; order Pinales; family Pinaceae; genus Picea; species Picea engelmannii. Next base: position 554,423 of record ML777265.1, on the reverse strand, counting down.
ATAAAATTCCATTCTTAAAATCATCCCTAGTATTGGTATTGGTATTGGTATGCATATGTATTGGCTGCATTGGTATGCAAAGGTATTGGCAATGGTATTGGTATTGGTATTGACAATGCATATTGGTATTGGTATGCAATGATATTGGTATTGGCATTGGTATGCAATGGTATTGGACGTATTGGTATGCAATGGTATTTGTATTGGCATTGGCAATGCATATTGGTATTGGTTTTGGTATGGTATTGGTATTGGTATTGGCAAGGCATAAGGGTATTGGCAATGCATATTGGTATTTGTTTTGGTATGGTATTGGTATTGGTATGCATATCATTTCGAATGCATACCATTGTCATGAAATGATATGCAATGGTATTGGTATTTTTTAGTGTCCTATAACAATAGGAGATCTGATGATTCAAATATTATTTGTGGGTTTCATGATGAAGTTCCTGGCTTGCTGGTCTGTTATCTCCTCAAATAAATTTTCCAAATTTATCTCATTAGCTGATAGGATGGTCATTAGATGAGGCATCTTTGAAATTTTAAGTTAGAAAGTCTTTAAATTAAGTTCTAGAGTTGTATTTTCATGAAATTTTGAGTCTGTACTTCAAATGTAAAAATATCAAAAAACAGGTTTCGGTAGCTAAGGACTAGTTTTCAATGCGCTATAAACTACCGAAAGCTTTCACTTTCGGCAGCTAAAACAGTAGTTGTGGGGCGCTCTAAACTGTCAAAAGCGTAAAAGACTATAAACGGTCAGCACGTCAAATTAAAGTTCTCAACCGTCAAGTATGCGTTCCATAATGGTTTATGAGTTGTCGAAAAGGACTAAAGGGGATCATATTGTGATATGGGCGATCCATGTTTGGTTATAATGATTTTTTGATGGCGATTTATTAACCGTAAACCTATCAAATCTAATACTCTTGCCATTATTTCGGATCTACCATAATCCAATATCCTTTTCCATTCTTTCTTTCACTTAAATAATCATATGGCCCACTCTTTCTCTCCTGGTCGAGTATTGAATTACCATTATGATTTGAAACCCTTTGTTTGTCAAATGTATTTCAAAAGTCGGTGTTCCATTCAAATATTTTCCTCATATCTTGCATTTTCTTCTTTTGAGCCTGAATTCATCCTCCATCAACGTTTTGTGTCTCCCCAATCTCGATTCCATTGTATTGCAAGTGTTGACATTGCTTTGTAGATGAAGAAGGGAGGATCTTTGGTTAGGAAAGATCTCAATGATATAGCATATCTAAAATCTCATCCTCAGATTTTCCAGATGTTCAGAGATCTTGGGTGCTACAAGTATTGTGAAAAACTCCAAGGATTTCACCAAGGAGTGTTTGAGGCATTTTCCTTAACCTTTGATGGAGCCAAGGCCAAGGTGGGAAAAATTGAGATGCAGGTTGATGAGTCCATTATTCTAGTAGCAACAGAGTTACCTAGGACTGGTGAAAGATGGTTTAAAACAACCATTACTAAAGACATTGAATTTAGGTCTTATCTCAAGCCTGAACACAAATGAATTATCTGGAAGAAGGATACTCCTAGGGTTTACCTTGAAGAGAAATGGAAACACTTTCTCAACGCCATTCAGGTTTACATTACATGTCAAGGTAGATATGGTAGAGTGATGCTCTGCCATTTCAAGCTCATGAACCATTTTACTAGTATGTATTATTTGAACATGCCCTTCTACCTCCATAAGAGTTTGAAAAAAATGGCACACCAATTTCAGGCCAAGCCTAGCAAGGTGCAGGGTAGGATTTTCCATCACAATCTCATCAAACTCATAGTGCTTGAACAATTGCAGATGAGGGATAGCAGTTGGGAACATCTTCTTTTCTGGGGTGAATTTGAACTAGAACCCCAACATAAGGACAAAATGAAGACTTCATCCACTAAGTCTTCAACACTACAGATTAGTAAAAGGAAAAGAAGAGTCATTTACCCAGTAATGGGATAGGATCCAACCTCTTCTTCTAAGTCCAAAAGAGCCAAAAAGAAGATTGATTTCAGTTAAACTACAGAAGGGAAAGCTAGTGCCCCTGACAAAAATGTCTTGAATCTTCCTTATAAAGATTCAGAGGAGTATTTAGAGTCAGTGGAAGGAGAGATTCTTGAGCAAGCATATCCTAAAGAAACAACACCTGGAGTCCAATTGTTTTAGCATGAAGCCCCTGATCTTCAAAATCCCGAAGAAGCACCTTTCTCATCTGAAGCTCAAGATCTGGAGGTCCCTGAAGAATCAATAAGAAAACAAAGCAAGGTCAGTAAATCATCAAAGATTGAAAACCTTCAAAAAGAGATATTAGAGATGAAGTTGCTTGAGCGGGTCATTAAATCCCAAAACCAGACTATAAGCAACACATCAGATGAGGTAAGAGACTGTTTTGAAAGGTTAGCTAAATTGCATGTAAAGGAACATAAGAGGAATAAGAAATTGCTCAAGGAGAATCTTAAGTTTCTTAAAACAGTTAGATGTTTATAGATAAAACTAAGGCTTAAAAATCCTAATCCTATAGCTCATCCTAACCTAGAGAATCTAGCAGAGGCTGCAGAAAACCTAAATGAAAAACCTTCAAACTCAAAGCTCTGAAAGAATTCCAATTTTTGAAGTATTGTGAAGTTTTTGTAAGACTGCAGTTTCGACAGCTTATTCATTTTCCTCAAGGTATTGTTAGTTGTCGAAATCTTTGCTTTCGGCATCTAATCCTACTTTGTTTTATACATGTAAGCCACTAAAAATGTAGAAACTAGAAGGATGCTCATCTTTTTTCTCAAATCGAAGATTTTTGTTTCCAGATCATTTGGAAGAGGTTCCAAATAAAGTATAAAGATTAAAGGGATATAGATCATCATCCTTTTCCAGTTTTTGAGGTAGATACTAAGGCAAGAAGGTTAAGTGGCTTTTCAATTTTTGGTAAAAAATTGATTATTTGTCAAAGCAGGATTTTGAAGTGCCTTGTCATTACTTTGGAAATTATTGAAGATTTCAGATATTGCTGAAGTTGTCGAAGATTGTTGAAGATTTAGTTGTTAAAAGTTTGACCCTTAAATTAGGACTAGATCCTACATATCATACTAGTTTTGATTTTATTCTATTTTAAGTATTTCAGATCCATATTTATAGGATCTTGAACTGTTATGTAAAGGATATAAAGCCTATGACTCTTAGAAAAAGATGGTTGGACTTGGGGGAACCTGAATGAGAGGATGGCATGGGAATGTCCCCATCCATTGTAGAAATGTTTCAAAATCTATAAATGACTTTTATGAATGAATACAAAGGCACTATATTTCTAGATTCTTGTGTTGTGTTTAAGTGGTGAAGTTTTTCCTTGATGTAATTTGTTACTTTCATATTTCACATGCTTTTTATTTATGTATTATCTATGAGAAGATAATGTGCAAGATTTGTTCTTAACACCCTATGCTGGCTCGAAACAATATTTATGTTTTCTTCCAAGTTTGAAATGTAGAATTCGAATAAGCTATGCTCTACATTTGAAATGAACTTCAATCTATTCTTATTTTCCCATTTTATAAATCTCAAAGGATCCACTGACATTATTACCCTTCCTGGTTGCATTTTGTCTTAGTTATTCATTCATTTAAGCACATTAACTTTTTACTCCATTTTTCCCAATGGCCCTTTTGTTGTCTCAACTAAAAACTCCAAAAACAAATCCTATTCTGCATAGATATCCTAATACCCACACTCAAACAAATTTAAACCTGACAGAGAGATCCCTCTCTAAATATTGGAGGGATAGATCCTTGACTCGAAGTGGTTTGTGGTTACCCCTGTTGATTTCCTCCTCAGCCTAGAAAATTACAGGGTGATAACATAATGGCAACTGTACTGGGGAAATTTCCCCAGTAGTACACTTCAAAGTTCCATATCTGATCACTGATGGTGGATAGTGACTAGAATCAAGAATGTTGAGATCATTCACCTAGGGACTCCAATCTCTAGATCAGGTCCAATTCGAAGACTCCACTGGAGGAAGAACCTGAAACATGTCAAGGAAACCTGGAAAGATCAGGTATTCGAACTCAAATTGTATCCAAGAAATCGTTGGATTTATCTGTAATTATATTATCTCCTATTCTAACCCTGATCAAGAATTAATTGTCGGATCTCATAATGATCATTTTCAAGATGAAGAACCTCAAAGGATTCATCCTTTACCTATAGCTCTGGTATGCACTCCCATATCTGTAGATAGCCAGGTAAGACACAAATCTCATGCTTCATCTCCTACCATTGTTGAAATTCAAGTTAACCATAAGCCCCTTGCTTTACCTCCTATATCTGCAAAGATCCTAGAAATATACAAGACGCTAGATTTTCCTCCTGTTCTCCATGACTTCCTTGCCAATTATAACAATAATCTACCTAGGTTTGATGGAGAGAATTCCAATATCACTGCTGAAAAACACATCCAAAGGTTTGAATATTTCCTTGAACTTTATGAGGTTGAAGATGACGATGTCTATATCAATATGTTTTCCCTGTCTTTGCAAGGTAAAGTTAAAAATTGGTTCAAAAATCTCCCAACTGCTAGCATTAGCAATCTTCATCAGTTCATGCAAGTTTTCTTAGATAGGTGGGTAATCATGGGAAATGTTTTCCTCATCCTAGAAGAGTATGACCACTTGAAAAGAAATCCAGGGGAGACGGTGCATTAGTTTACAACAATGTTCAATAAGGTATATCATTCAATACCTATGAATGTAAGGCCACCTCCTAGTCTAGCTCAATTGCATTACCCAGATGCCTTTGATCCAAAAATGAAATTTTGGTTAAGAGAAAGAGACACTGCAACCCTTGAGGAAATGAAAAATGTTGTAGTTGATGTAGAAGCTAATCTTTTGAACAACAGGTCCAAGCTAAGAGTAGAGGAAAAGGACAGAACAAAAAAGAAATGGATGACATCTTCAGAAGTGAAGCTAGATGTCTTGGCCAACACTGTAAAAGAGATGATGCAGGAAATCAATAGGAAAGAGGAACTTCCTGTTCAAAGACCTCATATCCCACTAGTTCCAGAAACAACAAAGGTCAATATTCCAAAAAAATTTGTAGCTCAACCATGGTATCAGGGACTAAAAAATGATATTTTCATGTACTCAATTCACGATACAGTCGAAGATGAAGTTCAAAATCAGAATATGGAGGAACAGTCTCCTTATATGATATTCATGTTCAATGGAATTTCATCCATGGATGATTCACCCAAGCTCGATTGGTACGATGAAAATTATGATCACAATGCAGAAATTCTTGGGGTAAGTGGACATATGTTACACTTATGCTTCTCTTATTTTAAATTTTTGAAGGAAAYTTATGAACAACTAATAAATATCAAAGAAGGTAAATCTTTTGATGAGATAGTGAAGGATGTTAGTGTTGAGAAAGAGGCTATTTTAGATCGAGGATTACAATATCCAAGTTTCTCTGATTTTTGAAAWTCAGGGGAAAATTCAGAGCCTGAAAMWRAWTTCAAAACACTAGAATGTAACTCTGTACCATTAGATAATAATTTACTTCAAATTTTGAAGGAGGAAAATGCAGAAAATTTTCAAGAAAATGCAAATTGCCTGCCCCTRTGTTTTTCCTCACTCCTGAGAAAACATTGCCAGCAGATTGTAAACAGTAAGAAAGAGGAATRTTCTAATGCATYAGTTGAGGAGAACAAGGATGATAYAGAATATGATCCAAAGGTACATTCACTGAATCTTTTTGAAGGTCAAATATCAGATGAAATCCCRAAGCCTGAGACAGGAGATGAGGCGATTCATTTTGATTCACTGCCTTTGTCCTTTAATTCATTTCAGATTTTGAGAGGGAATCTTGGTCAGACTTTGGTAGAAAGTCACAGTGTAAGCCGTGAAGTATCAGTAGATCCCATGACACCCTCATTTAAAGAATTATATGACCCAAAAGTTGATATTTTGGATGGTTTGTGTTCTCAAAATCATTTTCCATTTACTCGTAATGATTTCAAGGACTGTTATGATATGGATATCATCATACAGTCAACCTGAATGTCTTGTTCGGTAAAAGTATTAGAAAAAAACTCATCATAACAAATACAATCATGTTCTGAGTCACTTGAAGACATAGAGAGCACACGTGTGGCACCTGGTCATGAGGTTGAATTGACTGATTCATAATGCCAAGAAATAGGTCAAATCTATATTGATCCTATAGATGTCTATATGGAAAACTTTTTCATCTCAGAACAACCATATTTTTCCATCATTTTTGTCGTTATGCCGATTTATCAAGATCCCTATGATGATGATCAGGATCATAATCATTTTCAGACACCCTTAACAAACCTATTGTTAAACCGGGTGAAAAACATTGAAAGGGCCAAGGTACCAGATCCAACCTTTGACTGGTTATACTAGATATTTCATATTGATTAAGAGCAAGCATTCTCAGGTTAGAATATGATGTATGTATAAAAATAAGATCATCAAATCAACATTTTTATCAGATTTACCGTATGTAAATAAGCTTGTTGGTAAAGTATGTGGTTTATTTTGTTTTACTTCAAAGACTCAGTGTCACACACCCACTACGATAACTAGAAAAAAAATAAAATTTGTCTTCTCTTCGAGGGACAGAATCCCTGAATTTCTATGGAGCCTAGCGCAGACCATCCCCTCCCTTATCCTCCACCAAGCGACCACAACCTGGCCTTAGCGCAAGCGCCTCTCGCAACTCATGAGTTGGAGAGTCAAGGCTCTCGACTCCTCTTTCTCCAAACGCCGATACCCGAGATGCGATATGGGTATGGCTCCCTCCTCACTAGCGCCTACTACATATAATCATAGATTAGGATAAACACTAGCACTACTCGCATCTCGCGACTTCATGAGTTGGATTGTTGAGCACTCGTGCTCCTCCTTCATGAATCCCCGAGAAACGATAAGTCAACAATGGGTCGACTTCTTTCCCAGGCGACAAGTGTCTACCACCGGTCACCCGCTTCCTAGGCTAAATACTAACACTACTCATATTTCGTGACTTCACGAGTTGGAGTGTTGAGCCCTCATGCTTCTCCTTCGTGAATCCTCGAGATACAATAAGCCAACAATGGGTTGACTCTTCCCCAGGCAACATGTGTCCACCACCAGTCACCTGCTTCCACCTTTCTCTGGGTGCTTGTTGTTATGCCACCTGTCAACCACGCGGTCCCCACCTAATGGATGTGCCACAAAGGAACTCTTTCAACCTGTGAACCCCCGATACGCGATACCACGTGGAGGTTCTAATCCAACGGTTCTCCCGTGGATTGTATCCAACAACCACGATCACGTCGCCATCGCGCGAATAATAAGTTCGTGCAGTCCCACCCTTGACCACTCCAAGTCGCGAGTCAATTAAATGCTACCCGACTACCACGCATCCTGTGCCGATGGATGGTTCTGAATATTTCAGGAATTTCAAGACGTGGTCGAGTCCATTCTCCTACCTATGCAAAGGTTAAGATCGACGGTCAGTAGAGCTCCTACAGATCCTTGGATCTATGGTCCTGGATCCCATCTCTACTTGCAAAGGCTGAAAGGGGCGAGGTGTTAACGTCTACGCTCCTCATCTAGATCCATCAGTCTTGACAGATATGGGGTATTTCCGAAAGGATTCTGACCATTCGTCTACCAAACGATTGGGTATTCTCTTTTGATGATTGGACTCACTATCCTTTCTGAGATTGAATCATGAAGTTCAACCTCTCGGAGCTTCAAACTCCCATGACTCCGAGACCTTAGAGAGCTACCCTTTCTTGCATAAAATTTCCAGACCCGGATCACATCAACCTTCAGACAGTTCTTGGGAAATTTCCCCTGATCTTAGTCGAGTCTCTGGGTAAAGGTTCGGTAAGGTTCCAAGGTTTATGGGGTGATTCCCAGGGAAGAGTACTCTCGAGGAGCCTTCCCAAAATATTACGAGAATCAAGCAAACAAGACGATTTTCGGTGGAGCAAACTCATGCCCCAGACTTAATCATTTGTACAAAAACCAACTATGGCATGTAAGTATACACATGCATCCATTATTTCTAGTCTAAAACACCAGGCAATCATTCCACACAGAAATCATTATGGGCATGTAAACATGAGCATGTAATTCATGATATTCAATTCAAAATACAAGGCATAAAACACTTATCAGATCCACCAGGCGTGATGAAACTACTAAGGGGGGTGCTCGTTTCCACCCAACCATAGGCTCAGTGAGTCCAAACGGATTTACCACTAGCCACCCTTGAGCTAGACCATGATGCTTTGAGATTCAGTCTCCTACTCCCAGCTCAACGGAAGTCAAGGACGAAGGTTACTCTCCTTCTCCTGATATAGAAAAATAATCCAGGATGAAGGTTACTCTCCTTCTCCTATGTTCAGAACTCCCTACATTTCCAGGGTTTCTCTAGTTCTCTTCCGCGATCCCTGTCGCGCGCGCTCTTTCTCTTTGTCTACCCTCTACCACACAATTCTTTCAACCTTTTTCTCTGCAAGATTGTGTGTGCCATGAGTTTCCCTATCCGTGGTCAGGTCTGAGAGTTTTTACAGATGGGAGGTTCACCCCCATTCCCTCATTAACTCTTGAGGAGCCTCCCCACCTACCAATCTGACGGGAAATCCATTCCAAGGTCAGAGAGTTGCTTTGGTTTTTGAGCAAGTAAAAAACAGTATGGTACTGGCTCGGTCGAAGTTAACACAACCTTTCCAGGTCCCTTCCACCACTTCTCATTAGCCATCGTGGTCTCTTTTAGCACATCCTCCCCTCCCAGCAGTCATGCAACACATATTCATAACATAATTTACATTCATTGACCTTTTATACAAAGGTCCGTCAAATCAAACATTCACATCTTTGAGTTTTCCATAGTTCTTGGCCAATATAGTTATTTTTATAGACTGGGGGAAACAAGGTGTTACAATTCCCTCCCCCTTAAAGGAACATCATCCTCTATGTTCTATCTATCAATATGACGTGTATGTACATAAGTAAACAAAATCAGATATGCATGTTTCATGGCATCTTCCATTTCCCACATCATGGATGATTTTAGGGGCTAAATTTCGCTCATGGGCTAATTTTCCACGGTTTTTCCAAAAACGAGATTCGCTATTTTAAAAATGATTCGCCCAAATTCTATAGGATAAAATTATTTTACCTTTAAAATCACCAAAAAATTTTATAAACTATATAAAATACCTAGAAATTTGAATATTTTTACAAAAATATTGCCAAACATTTATAGTTGACATATGAATGATTAGTAAGATTCGCCAAGGTTTCTACATTTTAAAATAAATTTCCATCCTTAAAATCATCCCTGTCCCACATAGCCTCATCTGGGCCAAAATGTTTCCACTGCACCTTGACCTGTGCAATGGTTTGGTTTCTGAGTGGGGTTTCCTTTCTGTCTAGTATGTATTGAGGTTCTGGTAGGAATTCTCCCTCTGGTTCCACCTGGATCCTAGACCAGTCAATTATATGATTAGAATCATGTACATATTTCTTCAATAAGGAAACATGGAAAACAATATGTTCTTTTACTATGGGAGGAAGTGCTAGCCTATTGGCTACAGGTCCCACTCTATCTAGAACTTCAAAAGGTCCACAATACTGAGGTGCCAACTTGGCACAAGATCCCATCCTCGGGGAACTCTTCCTGGGCCTAACTCTGAGATATACGTGGTCTCCCATCTTGAATTCTCTTGGAGTTCTCTTTAGATTTTGTTTTATATGAATCACTTGTTGTTCCATTTCTTTCAACATGTCAGGTCCAATAGTAATTATGTTTATGGGATTACTCCAATTGACTGGAGTGTTGCATGACCTACTGTAGAGGACTTCGAAAGGTCTCATCTTCAGGGATTCTTGGTAGCCGTTGTTGTAGGTGAATTCCACCAGTGGTAGGTAATCTTCCCACTTTTTGGGTTGATGCATTACATGCATCCTTAGCATGTCTTCTAATATTTGGTTCACTCTTTCCATATGTCCATCAATTTGAGGATGATAGGTTGTGCTAAATAGTAATTTGGTCTCCAGACCAGCCATCAAGGATTTCCAAAAGTTGGAAGTAAGTTTCGTCTCTCTGTCAGACACAATCTCTTTAGGCATACCATGTAGTCTGAATATCTCCTTCATGAATACATTGGCAATGTCTATTACCTTGCAAGTCGACTTGATGGGGATAAAATGAGTGGAGTTGCTCAGTTTATCCACCACTACAATGATGGCGTCATTATGTTTGGTCGAGGTTGGTAATCTGGTGATGAAATACATGGAGATGGTTTCCCATTTCCATTCCGGGACTGGTAGAGGTTGTAATAATACTACTGGGTGTCGGTGTTCTGCTTTAACCTGTTGGCATTCTATGCATTTGGCTAAGTACTCATCTATGTATTTCTTCAATCCAGGCCAATAGAATTGTTTCCTGGTGGCCGTGATCATTTTCTAGTATCCTGGATGACCAATATATGATCTTTTATGTAGTTCATCCATTATGAACCTCTTCAAGTCATCACAATCTGGAATATACAATCTGTTTTTGTAAGTTAGCATACCTCCATATATCATCTGGTAGCCTTCATACTTTATCCTTGTGGGTTCTTTCTCCAGGTATGAGGTCACGGTCTAGAAGAATGTGTTTGTTTCTTGTGCATTCTTGACTCTTTCCTTAACATTCATCTCACAGGTGCTCACCACGGTGAGGTGAATTGTTTTCAAACTTCTGCTAAGGGCATCAACCACCTTATTTTTCTTTCTTTTAATATGTTTGATTTTAAAATCAAACTCACTAAGGAGAGCCATCCACCTATATTGTCTGGCATTGATCTTTGGTTGGTCAAATAGATATCACAATCCACAGTGGTCTCTCATAAGTACAAATTTCCTTCCCAGGAGGTAATGCCTCCACATTTTTAAGGCGTGCACTATTGCAGCCAGTTCTAGATCATGGGTCACATAGTTGACTTTGTGCTCATTCAATTTTTGGGATTCATAGCAGACTACGCTTCCTTCTTGCATAAGGACTCCTCCGAGCCCTTCCTTGTAGGCATATCTGCACACGAGGAAGTCATCTTTGGGATCGGTGATCTTCAACATTGGTGTGTGGGTCAGAAGATGTTTTAGGGATTGAAATCTTTCTCCGCGTTCTTATGTCCACATGAATTTAGCTCCCTTCTTCTGTAGGGCAGTGATTGGACAACCAATCTTGGAGAATCCTTTTATAAATCTCRTATAGTATCCTGCTAAGCCCATAAAGGGACTGATATCSGAAATGTCCTTTGGGGTAGGCCATTCCATGATAGACCTGATCTTGTCAGGGTCTACTGCCACTCCTTCAGATATGATATGGCCCAAGTAATGTATTTGCTTCTGGAAAAAGTCGCACTTGCTAAATTTGGCATAGAGTTGATGTTCTCTTAGCACTTGAAGCACAAGTCTAAGATGTTCCTCATGTTCCTCTCTATTCTTGGAGTAAATCAATATATCGTCAGTAAAAACCAGTACAAATTTTTCTAGGAATTTGTTGAGCACATTGTTCATCAAGAACATAAAAGTGGCAGGGGAATTGGTTAATCCAAATGGTACTATCATAGTGACCATATCTCATCCTGAAGGTAGTTTTGTAGATGTATTCACCCTTGATTTGGACTTGATGGTATCCATGTCTCAAGTCAATCTTTGAGAAGATGGAAGCACCTCCCAATTGATCGAACAGGTCATCAATCTTGGGTAAGGGGTACTTGTTATTTATGGTTACCTTATTGAGTTGTCTATAATCTGTGCACAGTCGGAGGGTATCGTCTTTCTTTTTCACAAACAAGACTGGTTCTCCCCATGGATACACGCTGGGAAGGATATAGCTTTTTTCCATCATTTCTTTTACTTGTAATTTAAGCTCAACTAGCTCAGGTGTGCTCATCTTGTAGGGTGTCCTAGACACTGACACTGCTTCTGGTGCAAGTTCTATCGAGAAGTCAATGTCCCTTCTCAGAGGTAGACCCAGTACCTCTTTTGGAAATACATCTCTATATTCTCTTAGTGTGGGGTGGTCTTCGAGGCTTGGTTTGTCATCTTCAACTAATTCCAACACCTGTATCACATATAGTGGACATCCCTTTCTGCAATACTTCTTCATTTGAAGGGCTAATATTCATCTCACCGAGACAGGTTTTTTGATCCCTTGAAGGGTTATCCTTCTTCCTTATTCACTTACACATTCTAAGGTTTTATGGTAACAGTCCAGTCTGGCTTTATATGTGGCTAGCCAGTCCATACCAATCAACAGGTCATATGATCCTAGGGGTAGTATGTTAAGGGTTTCTTGGGTGGGGAATTCACCCATAGTGAATTGGCAAGCTGGTATGAACTCCGCTACCTTTCTTTTGGTGCCAGTGGCTAACTGTACCAACCATAAATTGGCATGTTTATGTGGCTATAATTTACACTTATCAACAACCTTAGGAGCTATATAACTCAAATTTGAACCATGGTCAATTAGAATAGACACTAGATGGTTGGTGATCACACATTCCATCTCCACCACTAAATCTTGGTGGTCAGCTTGTTTATTATCCAAGGCTGCATAAATTTGCGGCACACTCCTGGCCACATCATTGACGGTGGTAGCTTCTTGAACATTGTAAATTCTCTGACTGTTTTGTTATCGGTGCGGGAAATCCCTCAGTAGATGTTCTTCTCCACAACCCCAACATTTTAAGGGTTCTCTCTTTGGGTTATCAATCTTTCTTAGGGTAAATCCAGAAGGTTTATTTCCACTCTGGGAGGGGAAATTCTGCTGATGTACACTTCGGGTTGGGAAGCTCATCCTTGAGTCATTTTTATAGTTTTTAAACCTTAGGGATTTAAACCCCTTTTTCTAGAATCCCAAACTATTCTTCTGCTTCCAGCTTTCGTGAGGTTCTATCCGAAGCCCAAGATGTTAATAACAATTTCTTGCCTTTCGGATAGTGTCTTCTAGGGTCTTTGGCTCATCAAACTCAATCCTATTATGATAGTCCTTAGGTAGTCCACTGATGAATTGTTGCACCTTTTCCTTTTCTGATTTTATATAGGGTACGTACCTCAGCAACTTGAGGAATCTGCTGACATATTCCTTTATGGTGAGTTTCCCTAGCTTGAGTTCATAGAATTTTTTAGTCTTTTTGTCGAAATAATTTTCCAACAGATACTTCTTCCTGAAGTATTTATAAAACCGTTCCCAAGATAGGTCCTCTTCATAAATCCCTTTTACATTCTTAAGGTATTCCCACCAAATGGAAGCCTTTCCATTCAAGTTGAAAGTGGCTACTCTGGCCTTCAAGTTTTCTGAGAAGTCATGGACTCTGAAATACTTCTTTAGTCCAAGCAGCCAGGCCTCCGCTTCCTCCCAATTCGGTTTTGCCTTCTTGAATTCTTCGAGATTATGACTTTTGGAATTATTTCGCTTCTTCCATTTTCTTTGGGAATAAGAATTAGTTATGCTACTAGAAAATCCCTCCGAGTCGCCAGTTTCCTTTCCAGAGGAATCGTCTGATGCTTGTCCCTTATCTCTGGGGTGCACCTTTCTTGAGGTTCTCTTCCTAGTGTGGCCACTTAAAAGACCACGTTTCCATATCTCAGGTGGACTTCGACTTTTCTTTGTCTGTCGTTGGTCCGTGTGACTGGTGTCATGTCCATGCTGCAATTTTCTTTGTATGTCGGATAAATTCTACAGCAAGACTGCATTGATTTCCATTTTCTTCTCTTGCTCTTTTATCAACCTATCGTTGTCGGCCTTGCAGCTCTGTAGTTCGACCATGAGGCTCCTCACAGTCTCAGCTAGATCTGGAGGGGTCTCTACCACTCTCCTTTCATCAGACTCTTCGTCTCTATTGTGGGAGCCATCCCCCACTTCGTGGTGCATCACCATTCTATGTATCTGCAGTTCCTCGTGGTTGATCATCCACTTGTGTGCAGGAAAAACACTTGTTGTTAGTCAATATTTATATTCATTTATAACCAGTGCATAATTCATATTTTTCAAATGCATACACACAATAGGAATTTTCATTCTTAACTTCAACTTTTGATAAGGGGGGTTAAGATAGAGGGTTACTCCTTTTAAGAGTACTTCAAATGGAGTTTCTATGCAACTCGTTCATGATCCCAAGCAGGCCAAGTGTTGTAACCATGCCCTGATACCAATTTTTCACACACTCACTACGAAAACTAGGAATTTTTTTTTTTGTCTTCCCTTCAATGGACAAAATCCCTGAATTTCTACAGGGCCTAGCACAGACCATCCCCTCCCTTATCCTCCTCCAAGTAACCACAACCTAGCCTTAGCGCAAGCGCCTCTCACAACTCGTGAGTTGGAGAGTCAAGGCTCTCGACTCCTCTTTCTCCAAACGTCGATACCTGAGATGCAATACAGGTATGGCTCCCTCCTCAGTAGTGCCTGCTACATATAACCATAGATTAGGCTAAACACTAGCACTAATCAAATCTCGTGACTTCATGAGTTGGAGTGTTGAGCCCTCATGCTCCTCCTTCACGAATCCTTGAGACACGATAAGTCAACAATGGGTCGACTTCTTTCCCAGGCGACAAGTGTCCACCACCGGTCACCCGCTTCCTAGGATAAATACTAGTGCTACTCACATCTTGCGACTTCGTGAGTTGGAGTGTTGAGCCCTCGTGCTCCTCCTTCGTGAATCCCTGTGATACGATAAGTCAACAATGGGTTGAGTCTTCCCTAGGAAACAAGTGTCCACCACCGGTCACCCGCTTCCACCTTTGTTTGGGCACTTGTTGTTACACCACCTGTCAACCACGTGGTCCCCACCTAACGGATGTGCCACGTGTTTTCACGAGCCCTCGATGCTGGACACTTCGTGAATTCTGCAGTCGAAAAGGAAATCTTTCAACCTATGAACCCCCTGATACGCGATACCACATGGAGGTTCTGATCCAACGGTTCTCCCGTGGCTTGGATCCAATGACCACGATCACGTTTCGATCTCGCGATTCGTGAGTTTGTGCAGTCCCACCCTTGACCACTCCAAGTCGCAAGTCAGTGAAATGATACACAAATGCCACGCGTCCTGTGCCAATGGACGGTTCTGAATACTTCGGGACTTTCAGGACATGGTCGAGTCCATTCTCTTGCCTATGCAAAGGTTAAGATCGATGATCAGTAGAGTTCCGACAGATCCTTGTATCTATGGTCTTGGATCCCATCGCTACTTGCGAAGGCTGAAAGGGGTGAGGTGTTAACATCTGTGCTCCTCCTCTAGATCCATCGGTATTGACAGATCTATAGTATTTCCAAAAGGATTCTGACTATTCGTCTACCAAACGATGGGGTATTCTCTTTTAATGATTAGACTCGCTATCCTTTCTAATCTTGAATCATGAAGTTCAACCTCTTGGAGCTTCAAACTCCCATGACTCTGAGACCTTAGAGAGCTACCCTTTCTTGCATAAAGTTTCCAAACCCAGATCACATGAACCTTCAGATGATTCATGGGCAATTGTCCCTGGTCTTAGTCGAGTCTTTGGGTAAAGGTTTGGTAAGGTTCCAAGGTTTATGGGATAATTCTTGGGGAAGAGTACTCTCGAGGAGCCTTCCCATAATATTATGAGAATCAAGAAAACAAGACAATGTTTGGTGGAGCGAAATCATGCCCCAGACTTAATCATTTGTACAGAAACCAACTATGGCATGTAAGTATACACATGCATCCATTATTTCCATTCTAAAACACTAGGCAATCATTCAACACAGAAATCATTATGGGCATGTAAACATAAGCATGTAATTCATGATATTCAATTCAAAATACAAGGCATAAAACACTTATCAAATCCACCAGGCGTGATTCAACCGTTGAGAGGGGTGCTCGTTTCCACCCAACCATAGTCTAAGTGAGTCCAAACGGATTTACCACTAGCCACCCCTGAGCTAGAACATGATGCTTTGATATTCAATCTCCTACTTCCAGCTGAATGGAAGTCAATGACGAAGGTTACTCTCCTTCTCCTGATACAGAAAAATAATCCAGGATGAAGGTTACTCTCCTTCTCCTATGTTCAGAACTCCCTACATTCCCAGGGTTTCTCCAGTTCTCTTCCGCAATCCCTGTCACGCGTGCTCTTTCTCTTTGTCTACCCTCTACCACGCAATTCTTTCAACCTTTTTCTCTGTAAGATTGCTTGTGGCACGAGTTTCCCTATCTGTGGTCAGGTCTGAGAGTTTTTACAGATGGGAGGTTCACCCCCATTTCCTCATTAACTCTTGAGGAGCCTCCCCACCTACCAATCTGACGAGAAATCCATTCCAAGGTCAGAGAGTTGCTTTGGTTTTTGAGCAAGTGAAAACCAGTATGGTACTGGCTCAATGGAAGTTAACGCAACCTTTCCAGGTCCCTTCCACCACTTCTCATTAGCCATCATGGTCTCTTTTAGCACATCCCCCCCTCCCAACAGTCATGCAACACATATTCATAACATAATTTACATTCATCGACCTTTTATACAAAGGTCCTTCAAATCAAACATTCACATCTTTAAGTTTTCCATAGTTCTTGGTCAATATAGTTATTTTTACAGATTGGGGGAAACAGGGTGTTACACTCAGTCAAGGTTAGAATGGATAATCAGTTGATTTCTAGTCACTAAGGTGAAGGACAGATCAAGATACATGTTGTGGGATCATCCCAATGGATAAGGCACTGATTTACGAATCTGAAGAGCTGGGATTATTGACACATTCTTAGGAGTTGCCATCCCCAATTGGAGCCTATGTTAGTTTCCTATAACGATAGGATATCTGATGATTCAGATATTATTTGTGGGTTTCATGATGAAGTTCGTGGCTTGCTAGCCTGTTATCTCCTCAAACAAATTTTCCAAATTTATGTCATTAGCTGATAGGATGGACATTAGATGAAGCATATTTGAAATTTTAAGTTAAAAAGTCTCTAAATTAAGTTCTAGACTTGTCTTTTCAAGAACTTTTGAGTCTATACTTCAAATGTAAAAAATCTCGAAAAATAGGTTTTGGTAGCTAAGGACTAGTTTTCAATGCGATGTAAGCTACCGAAGGCTTTCACTTTCGGCAACTAAAACAGTAGTTGTGGGGCACTCTAATATGTCGAAAGCGCAAAAGACTGTAAACGGTCAGCATGTCAAATTAAAGTTCTCAACCGTCAAGTGTGCATGCAATGATGGTTTATTAGCTGCCGAAAAGGACTAAAGGAGATCATATTGTAATCTGGGTGATCCATGTTTGGTTATAATGATTTTTTGATGGTGTTTTATTAACTGTAAACCTATCAAATCTAAGAATCTTGCCATTATTTCAGATCTAGCATAATCCAATATCCTTTGCCATTCTTTCTTTCACTTAAATAATCATGTGGACCACTCTTTCTCTGTTGATCGAGTATTGAATTACCATTATGATTTGAAACCCTTTGTTTTCCAAATGTATTTCAAAAGCCAGTTTTCCATTCAAATATCTTCCTCATATCTCACATTTTCTTCCGTTGAGCCTTAATTCATCCTCCACTAGCTCTTTTGTCTCCCCAAGCCTGATTCCATTGTATTGCATGTGTTGACATTGCTTTGCAGGTGAATAGGGGAGGAGCTCTACTCAGGAAAGAGATCTACTCAGGAAAGAGATCAATCATATAGCATATATGCACTCTCATCCTTATATTTTCCAAATGTTTAGAGATGTTGGATGCTACATGAATTGTGAAAAAATCCAAAGAGTGGCTGAGGTATTTGCCTTAACCTTTGATGGAGCCAAGGAAAAGGTGGGAAAAATTTAGATGCAGGTTGATGAGGCCATTATTGCAGCAGGAACAAAGTTACCTGGGACTAGTGAAAGATGATTTAAAGCAACCATTACTAAAAACATTGAGTTTAGGTCTTATCTCAAGCCTGAACACAAATGCATTATCTGGAAGAAGGATACTCCTAGGGTTTACCTTGAAGAGAAATGGAAACACTTGCTTAAGTCCATTCAGGTTTACATTACATGTCAAGGTAGATATGGTAGATTGATTCTCTACCATTTCAATCTCATGAACTAGTTTACTAGTAGGTGTTCTTTGAACCTGCCCTTCTACCTCCATAAGAGTTTGACAGAAATGGCACACCAAGTTCAGGCCAAGCCTAGCAAGGTGCAGGGCATGCTTTTCCATCACAGTCTCATCAAACTCATAGTGCTTGAAAAATTGCAGAGGAGGGATAGGAGTTGGAAACATCTTCTTTTCTGGGGTGAATTTGAACCATAACCCCAGCATAAGGACAAAAATAAGACTTCATACACTAAGTCTTCAACACCACAGAGTAGTAATAGGAAAAGAAGAGTCATTTCCCCAGTAATGGCAGAGGCTCCAACCTCTTCTTCTAAGTACATAAGAGCCAAAAGGATGCTTGATTTCATTCAAGCTACAGAAGGGCAAGCCAGTGCCCCTGACAAAAATGGCTTCAATATTCCTTATACAGATTCAGAGGAGGATTTAGAGTCAGTGGAAGTAGAGATTCCTGAGAAATCATTTCCTGAAGAAACAACAGTTGGAGTCCAAAGTTTTAAGAATGAATCCCCTGATCTTCAAACTCCTGAAGAAGCACCTTTCTCATCTGAAGCTCAAGATTTGGAGGTCCCTGAAGCATCAATAAGAAAACACAGCAAGGTCAACAAATCATCAAAGATTGGAAAGATTCAAGAAGATATATCATAGATGAAGTTTCTTGAGAGGGTCATTAAATCCCAAAACTAGACTATAATAAACACATTAGATGAGGTAAGAGATTGTTTTGAAAGGTTAGCTAAAATGCATGTAAAGGAACATAAGAGGAATAAGAAATTGCTCAAGGAGAATCTTAAGTTGCTTAAAACGGTTAGATGTTTAAAGACCAAAATAAGGCTTAAAAGGCCTAAGACTATAGCTCATCCTAGCCCGGAGAATCTAGTAGAGGCTGCAGAAAACCTAAATGAAAAACCTTCAAACTCAAAGCTCTGAAAGAATTCCAGTTTTTGAAGTATTGTGAAGTTCTTGTAAGACTGTGGATTCGACAACTTATTCGTTTTTCTCAAGGCGTTGTTAGCTACCGAAAGCTCTGCTTTCGGCAGCTAATCCTACTCTGTTTTATACCTGTAAGCCACCGAAAACTCAAAAACTAGCAGGATGCTCATATTTTTTCTCAGATCGAAGATTTTTGTTTCTAGATCATTTGGAAGAGGTTCCAAATAAAAGATAAAGATTAAAGGGATACAAATCATCATCCTTTTCTAGTTTTTGAGGCAAATGTTAAGGCAAGAAGGTCAAATGGCTTTTCAATTTTTGGTAAAAAATTGTTTATTTGTCAAAGAAGGATTTCGAAGTGCCTTGTCATCACTTTGAAAATTATTGAAGATGTCAGATATTGTTGAATCTGTCGAAGATTGTTGAAGATTTAGTTGTTAAAATTTTGACCCTTAAATTAGGACTTGATCCTACAGATCATACTAGTTTTGATTTTATTCTATTTTAAGTATTTCAGATCCATATTTATAGGATCTTGAACTGTTATGTAAAGGCTATAAAGCCTATGACTCTTAGAAAAATATGGTTGGAATTGGGGGAACCTGAATGAGAGGATGGCATGGGAATGTCCCCATCCATCGTAGAAATGTTTCAAAATCTATAAATGACTTTTATGAATGAATACAAAGGCACTACATTTCCAGATTCCCGTGTTGTGCTTAAGTGGTGAAGGTTTTCCCTGATGTAACTTGTTACTTTCATATTTCACATGATTTTTCTTTCCATATTGTCTATGAGAAGATAATGTGCATGATTTGTTCTTAACACCCTATGCTGGCTCGAAACAATACTTATGTTTTCTTCCAAGTTTGAAATGTAGAATTCGGATAAGCTTTGCTCTACATTTGAAATTAACTTCGATCTATTCTTATTTTACCATTTTATAAAGCTCAAAGGATCCACTGACATGATTACCCTGTCTGGTTACATTTTGTCTTAGTTATTCATTCATTTAAACACTTTAACTTTTGACTCCATTTTTCCCAATGGCCCTTTTTCTATCTCAACCAAAAACTCCAAAAACAAATCCTATTCTACATAGCTAGCCTAAGACCCACACTCAAAAAAATCTAAACCTGACAGGGAGATCCATCTCTAAGTCTTGGAGGGCTAGATCCTTGACTCGAAGTGGTTTGTGGTTACCCCTGCCGATTTCCTTCTCAGCCTGGGAGATTACAAGGTGATAACAGTATTGGTACGCAATGGTATCGTATTGGTATGGTAGTGGTATTGGTATTGGTATTGGTATTTAATGGTATGGTATTGGTATTGGTATGTTATTGGTATGGTCTAGTATGGTATTGTATTAGTATGGTATTGGTATGATATGGTATGGTATTGGTATTGATATGGTATGGTATGGTATTGGTATTGGTATGCAATGGTATTGGTATTGGTATGCAATGGTATTGGTTGTATTGGTATGCTTTGGTATTGGTATTGGTATTGGCAAGGCATAAGGGTATTGGCAATGCATATTGGTATTGGTTTTGGTATTGGTATTGGTATTGACAATGCATATTGGCATTGGTATTGACAATGCATATTGGTATTGGTATGGTATTGGTATTGGTATTGGTATTGGTATTGGTGTGTTATTGGTATGGTATGGTATGTTATTGGTATTGGTATTGGTATGGTATGGTATGGTATTGGTATTGGTATGCAATGGTATTGGTATGGTATTGGCATTAGTATGATAATGGTATGCATAACATTTCCGTGCAATGGTATTGTTATGGTATTTGTTGGGTATGTGTTATATTCTTTTCACGAGTAGTAGTGTCTAAGCATATGCGTCGGGCATGCAGGGGAGTTAGAGGGGGGTGCAAGGGGGAGAAACCCCCCACGTGGGGGTATGGGGGCAACACCCCCGAAAAAAAAAAAACTTCCTTAGGAAACATGACACCTACCTCGGGAAATGTGTCATGTATTTAGGTGGTTTTTTGGCACATGGTTTTTGTCGATGGTTTTCTATTTTCGGTTAATGAATTAGGGTTTTGGACTAATCTAGGTCATTTAGTTAGGGTTTTGGATGTTGTTGGATCCTATATGTATATTGTATTATAAACAATGTAACACAATGAATGAATATAGAATATGTTGGTTTTCCTGGTTTGGGTTTCCAGGGGAAAAATCTTTGTGTAATGTTTGTATTTTCCATTGTATCTTTTCTATTCTTTTATGAATATCTGTTTGGAGTAGATATTGTACAAGGTTAGGATTTACATTTGGTTAGTATGCAATGGTATTGTTATTGGTATTGGTATGCAATGGTATTGGGCGCATTAGTATGCAATGGTATTGGTATTGGTATTGGCAAGGAATATTGGTATTGGTTTTGGTATGGTATTGGTATTAGTATGATATTGGTATTCATATCATTTCCAATGCATACCATTTCCATGCAATGGTATTGTTATGGTATTGGCATTGGTATTGTCAAGGAATAAGGGTATTGGCAATGCATATTGGTATTGGTTTTGGTATTGGTATTGGTATTGGAATTGGTATAGTATTTGTATGGTATTGGTATGGAATGGTATTGGTATGGTATTGGTATGGTATGGTATTGTATTAGTATTGTATTGGTATGGTATACTATGGTATTGGTATTGGTATTGGTATTGGTATTGGTATTGATATGGTATTGGTATGCACTGGTATTGGTATTGGTATTGGTATGTAATGGTATTGGTTGTATTGCTATGCAATGGTATTAGTATTGGTATTAATATTGGTATTGTCAAGGAATAAGGGTATTGGCAATGCATATTGGTATTGGTTTTGGTTTTGGTATTAGTATTGGTAATGCATATTGGTATTGGTATTGGCAATGCATATTGGTATTGGTATGGTATTGGTATGGTATAGTATTGGTATGGTATTGGTATTGGTATGGTATTGGTATTGGTATGGATATCATTGACAATGCATACCATTTCCATGTAATGGTATTGGTATTGGTATGCAATGGTATGGTATTGGTATGGTATGGGATTGGAATTGGTATTGGTATGGCATGGAATAGTATTCAATGGTATTGGTATTGGCATGCAATGGTATTGGTATTGGTATGAAATGGTATTTGTGTTGGTATGCAATGGTATGGTATTGGTATGGTATGGTATTGGTATTGGTATGCAATGGTATGGTATTGGTATGGTATGGTATTGGTATGGTATGGTATGGTATTGGTATTGGTATGGTATTGGTATTCTTCACTTTAGTTCTCCTATTGACTTCCTACCTAAGCTACCCACTTCACTAGCATGCCCTTAGACTCCATCTCCTCTATAAATATCTTTGATTCTTACCTACTAGCACCACATATCACACTTGA
Source organism: Picea engelmannii (assembly GCA_009831015.1). Lineage (NCBI taxonomy): Eukaryota > Viridiplantae > Streptophyta > Pinopsida > Pinales > Pinaceae > Picea > Picea engelmannii. The sequence goes on along the minus strand of ML777265.1, from coordinate 531,953 downwards.
CAATGATACCTTGGACCACTCTTATGATCATTGATTTTTCAACCACATGGATTCTTGTTTAATATTTTGAGGATACAAACACTTCCATGATTTTAATTACTCTTGATAAACCTATTAAGAATTTTGAATTGTTGTTTCATAGATGCGTGGATTTGAACTAGATATTTATATTTTGGTACCTTTTTATCATTTAGTTATCCATGGTTGGATTAGCAAAAATGTAGCAATTTTTATCACCCCTATTGACTTCAAACTTCTTTTTAAGTGCAATTATGTATGGTATGGTATTAGTATTGGTATTGGTATGGTATGGTATAGTATGGTATTGGTATTGGTATGGTAATTTTATTGGTATTGATATGGTATTGGTATTGGTATTGGTATTGGAAGTTCGTTATGCTACTCAGTTTGGATTTTATGCCCCCAGACCAAATTGGCCACATATTCCTGAATGGCTTGAGGAAACGAGTTGCAACTCATGATAAAACTCAAACTAGGACTCAGATGCACAAACTGTCAGTTGCATTGGATTCAAAGCACCGAGTTTCAACTAGTGGGGCCCCTACGCTATCATTCTGTCGAACGAAAAACCATTTTTTAGAGTATCTCTAACATTAGTGTTTTGGTCAATGAGGCATAGTGCAATTTCTGAAGATGAGGTCGATTTTCAAGAAAACTATGTTGAGCATTTTTGGCTAGTGTAATTGCATGGGCCTTGTCCAGACAGACTTTTGGGAGCTTACATAACATTTTTATGCTGCTTGGTTTGGATTTTATGCCCCGGGACCAAATTGGCCACATGTCCTTCAATGGCTTGAGGAGGCGAGTTGCAACTATTGATAAAAAGAAAACTAAGACTTAGATGCAAAAACTGTCAATTGCATTGGATCTAGACCACCTAGTTTAAACTATTGGGGCTCCTACACTATCATTATGTCGACAGGGAAACAATTTTTTGGAGTATCTCCAACACTAGGGTTTTGGTCAATGAGGCATAATACAGTTTCTGAAGAGGAGGTCGATTTTCCAGAACATTGTGTCGGGTATTTTTGTATAGTGCATTCATGTGGGCCTTTGCCAAAAAGACTTGTTAGAGCTTAAGGAAGTCTGTTATGCTACTCAGTTTGGATTTTATGCCCCCAAACCAAATTGACCACATGTCCCTAAATGGCCTGAGTAGCTGAGTTGCAGCTGACGCTAAAACTCAAACCGAGACTCAGATGCACAAACCACCAGTTGCATTTAATTCAGAGCACTAGGTTTCAACTAGTTGGTGCCCTATGTTATCATTTCATCCACCAAAAATCCATTTGTTAGAGTATCTCCGTCACTAGGGTTTTGGTCAATGACGCATGGTGAAATTTCTGAAGATGACGTCGATTTTGAAGAACACTCTGTCGGGCATTTTTTGCTAGTGCAGTCACATGGGCCTTGTCCAAACAAACTTGCGAAAGCTTACGAAACTCTATTATGTTGCTTGGTTTGGATTTTATGCCCCTGGACCAAATTGGCCACATGTCCTTGAATGACTTGAGGAGGCAAGATTCAATTATCGATAAAACTCCAACCGGGACTCGAATGCATGAATGTTTGTTGCATTGGATCTGGAGCACTTAGTTTTAGTTATTGGGGCTCCTACGCTATCATATCGTTGACCATAAAACCATTTGTTGGAGTATCTTAAACTCTAGAGTTTTGGCCAATGCGGCATAGTGCAATTTATGAAGAGGATGTCGATTTTTAAGAACATCGTGTCGGGTCTTTTTGGCTAGTGTAGTCGTGTGGACCTTGGCCAAGAAGACTTGTAAGAGCTTATGAATGTCTATTATGCTACTCGATTTGGATTTTATTTCATTGCACCAAATTGACCACATGTCCCTAAATGGCTTGAGGAGGCAAGTTGAAACTCGTGATCAAACTCAAACCGAGACTTAGATACACGAATCGCCAGTTGCATTGGTTTTTAGCTAGTGGGGAACCTACGTTATCATTCTGTCAAACATGTTGCAAATTTTGTGCATGAACGTTGTTGTGCCAAATAGGGAGTCGTCGCTCCTACTTAAAAACCCCTTGTGTTGAATTCTGTGTCAATATTCCTAGCCATTCCTAATCATTCCTCGTCATTTGCATTGTTGTAGTGCTTGTAAATCATGAGCAGGAGGTGGTATTGATCGAGCAGTGCTTGAATCTCTTTGTCACTCTCCTTTTCAATAGCCAATGCATCCCCGTGAAATGCACCAGGCATATCCACAGTCCATATCAATTATCCAATGAGAATCAAGATCCTGCTAGTGTGTTGTAGCCCTGTTATCAGAGTCCCAATACTCGAACAATGGTTTCTTCGGAAGCATGAATTTTGTGTAGATCCAAACTTAAAAAAATACAATCCTAGCGTCCCCACTATGAAGACCGGCTCTCTGATATTGCAATGCATTGAAGGAAACCCCTTCGTTGAGCTCCCTCACCGTTGCGGGGTCAATTTTAAAAGTTGTTCAAAGAGGTGCAATAGTTAGGCGAGGGTTAGTGGGCCCCCTATTAAGATATTTCCTAGCAGAGTTGTGGAGTTGGTTGACTATAAAGTACCTATATATGTAAATTCATTTGTTTCTTCCTAAAAGGAGTACTCGTCAATTATCCATATATAAAATATTAACATTGTTGTGATCCTAGGTGCTCACGCGATGTAGTATGGAGGGATTTAGCATGGGTCCAGGCATGATCTCTTGGTATAGCAGGATTTTGTTTTATGTAACTCTCTATTTTATAGAATTTGAGTACATGGCTACAAGTCAGGCAAATTGTGAATCCCTCTGGCTTCATAAGACACTTGTTGACTTATTTATTTTAGAACTAAGTCCTACCACAATTTATTGTGATAATCAAAGTTGTATTAAGCTCTCAAAGAATCTGGTTTTCCATGATAGATCCAAACATATTGAGATTCAGTACCATTTTATCAAGGATAGAGTAGGTTTAACAATGGGGACAATGGGAAACCCTGCCTTGGTCCTCTTCAACATGAAAATAAAGGAGTTGGTTTACCATTAACTAAGATAACACATTTCACTGTAGATACACGTGCCATTATTCACTCTGTGACCTGAAGGGGTAATCCAATTTTAAGCAGCAACATGCACAAAAATCCCCAATCAACCCGATCATATGGTTTGATTAAATCCATTTTAAGAATATGAGATTTTTTTTTTTTTCTTTATTGAGTGAAAACATTCATGTCTTATTCCAATAGTTCCGACAATTTGCCTGTTTGGGAGAAATGCAAATTTTTCTTTTCTGACCATCTCATCCAAGGAAGGTTGGATCCTAAGAGCTATGTTTTTCTTCATAATTTTGTATGTCATATTACATAACGCAATGGGCCTAAAATCCATGAAGGATTTATGCTTGTCCCTTTTAGGAATCATAGAAAAGTAGGTAGAATTTATGGTACCATGGACATTTTTGTTATTCTTGATTCTTCCACCTTCTTAAGACCTTACCAAAAACAAAAATGAAAAATATCTCGTATCTTGGAAAACGATCAAAACATTGAGGGAGGTTGCTAGAAGATTGACAAGTGGAATTGGAAGACAAACAATAATTTGAAAATGGTCAAAAGATTGACCCTTTTGACTGCCCAAAAATATTATATATATCAAAGTTAAAAAGGGTAATTGGACAAGGTTCAAAACTTTAACCTCCATACCACTCAAAAACATTATATAAATTAAAGTTAAAAATGACAATTAAGTAAAAATGAATTAAGAGACTTTTTATCTAGTTAATTTTATAAATGACTCTATTTTTTAATAGATAAATAGAGCTGGAGACTTTTTATCTAGTAAATATTATAAATGATTTTTTTTTTTTTAATAAGTAAATAGAGATGTCAATGTATAATTCATTTTGTAATTTTTTTTTCTAGTTTTAAAAAATAAGAGACCTTATTTTATTTTAAATTTTAAAGGGAAATCATGGTAAACCCTTGGGAGAATGGTTAGGAGGAATTTTCAAAGATTGGCTTTGGTGGTGACACCATAGTTAATCATTTCTGGAAGATATCACACAGATTTATTCACTGGCTTCAGTGGGGTCGATTTTCCATCTTTTGGTAGCCAACATCTTGAACAGAACAGAGATTGATTTATTTGCTTGAGGAAGCTAGGTTTATTCATCGGGACAAATAACATAGATTGATTTATTTTATTGAGGTGGCTAGGGCTCTTCATTGGGGAGAATTTCTTTATGTTGGCCGAGTTTTACTAAGTATGAGGGTGATTTATGCCTTGTGGAGGTCGAGTTTCCTTGTGACTCCATTTTCGTGGACTGTGGGTAGCGTCCCTTGTGATAGGAGGTCAGATTTATCTTGAGTACGAGTTGAGGGTTTTTGGAAGGTGAATTTTTGAGTATATGGTGTTCATTTTGGGTGTCCTACTGTTTGGAGAAACCAAGTTTATGCCCCAACTCGAATCTTCTCAATGTTGGGTGGAATGTTAAGTTAAATAAAGTGCATTTCCTTGCTGAGGGAACACGCATCAGAACTGGGCACAATATTCACATTGTGGGAGAGTTGAGTCATGCTATTGGAACACATCTTGGAGAGTGGGTCAACCCTTTTATCAGTGGAGGTGAATTTCCTTTATCTGGTCACATTCTTCTTGCATATGAGGGAGCATATATGGTAGATTTTGAATTGCTGGCAATGTGAGCACTGTGGAAACTATCTACAAATCATTCTTCTCCTCAATGTAATGACTACAAGCATAAATAAACAACAGGTTCTTCATCAGTTGACTAATGTCTATTTGTTGATTATTTATTATTTAAAGACTGCTGCAAATAGTTAGTACAATGATAATGTTTGAGTTTCCATGTGTGGGTACTGAATAGTAAATCATAACAGAACTGGAATTGTCATTTTTGTTTGTTGTATAATCCTGTGGATGCCAAATAGTTAAAGGGGAAAATAGTAAGTTGTCGTACACTTTCTGCAAGTGAAAAATATCAAAGAAACCCAAAACAACAAGGTGTTTATTGGAATGTCCACGCAATAACTAAGATAATTCTCAAAAATTTATATAGGGACATTACAAAAACTTTCTCGAGACATAATCAAACCGAAGGCTTCTTCCAGTTAATATTAAGGTCCTAAAAAATTTTCTAGGACAAATATTGTTGGTAACATCTTCTTCTAGATGTAAATATTAAAAAGACTATTGAAATTACGTCTTCCAAGTCTCAAACTTGACTTGATAATAGGTTTCTCTTAGGCTTGTTCAATGAGAGTTAAGGTGAAAAATATTTTTTCATAGTGCAAATAGTAGTCAATGCTCAACCATTATTCAACAAGGACATACCTGTTGTCCAAATGTTCAAGTTGTGGGCCATGCAAAACTGCACAAAGTGGACTATAAATCCCTCTCAAGAAACACCCCTTATATCTTTGTAGAAAAAATACCAATAACACTGGAATTACACAAAAGTTGTAATCTCTAAAGAACACACAACTTAAAAAATATGTCCAGTGATTGACAGATTGCTATACTTGAAATTCAAGCCATAACATATGGTTAATCTCCTCTAGGATGTATCAAGCAAAGAAATATAAACAACCAATACAAGAAAGTGTCATTGAAGATGAACTTAGTTTTCCCATTAGCAAATCTTCTTTTAATCACAAAAGAACCAACTCTGAACTTTGAAGTCATTTCTTAGATTTTAACTCCAACAGGAAATTGATCAACTGATTCCCTTTCAAAGATAGGCGCTCCCTTTTGAACAATAAATCTTCCACCATATAAGCACTAGATGCATACCTGGCTCAAAATTTGAAGGAAACGACTGAAAAACAAATCAAAGTTCCAATAATTTTGTTCTAATACTCCCCCTGATTATCCTGCACCAACCTGTAACAATCCAATTTCAATCCTTCATTATTCCACTCAAATCTTAAAACTCATTGTTCAACACACCCTCTTCAATATCTTGACTTGTAAATAGTGTTCCAGGAGAAGGTCATGAAATTACGCAAAGATGATAAATTGGTAGTCTGACAAAAGAATGAAACACTACAAAAATTTTCTTGGAACCTAGAAGCCTACAAAACAAAGTTGTAGGCAGTTCAATTATATGAGAAAAAACAACTCCAATGTTCTCTATGATCAAACTAGAGTCAGAGATATCACCTTCCAAATAAATTTAAGATGGTATTTTACAGGAATAAGGCAATGCAGCATTGAAAACCTTTATTGTATTGTGGCTTGGGCAAGTGCAGGTCCAACACTGTTGACTTGAACCATGGGTGTGGCCAAGTGCCATTGGACAAGGTATGGTTGTTTTAAGTTCTTTCATTTTGTAAAAGAGTTGCGATGAGTTATTTGAAGGGAATTCGAGTGACTTGGTTGTTCAATTCAACAACAACAATCTCCTAAACAAACCAATAGGAAGGAGAAACCTACAGGATTTCACTTGATTCAACAAACCCGCACTTCAAAACAATAGTCTAAATATCCATAAAGTTTCAAATAAGAGATACCTACAAGATTCCACCTATTACAACAACATCTGAAATTCATTAGGACCCAATAAACCAACTTTGGAATATATATTTCAGAAATAACATCTCTAGAGGCTCTTGAATTGTACTTCATACAACACTTTTTGAAAAGACATTTTACACATCTCCTTGCATTTGAGTATCAATTTGTTTGATACTTCCTTGGTACTTTGTAATTAAGACATAATTGACACTCATAACAATCCAACCTTTGAGAGATCACTAGCCTGAGAATTTATCTCTCAATGTATATGATGGAAAAATATATTGGAAAACAAACATGGCCCACCTTTGACAGTTTCCATAGTTGGAGACAAAAGAAAATTCCCAAGCATGTGGCTTCCCTTAATCCAATTTATAATCACATTTATGTCCCCATAGACTTGCAACTGAGAAATCCCACATTCCTCTGCCATCTTCAGAAGTAGCTTTAATTCCATCAACTCAAAATAAGTGTTTGATCCCTTGCCAATCTTCTCTTCAAAGACACAAATTGTTGATCAGAGAATTATAAAGAACCTTTGGGCTATCCTGGAACTAGGAAGGTTCTATGTGATCCTACACCCCTAGGAAAAAGAAGCGAGCTCAACACCACACATAGAAACATTTCCATTACTAAATCCATCACCCCATCATATTCATTTATCAATTAGTGGATGGTTGTCTTCACATTCACATAGGTGAAGTTGATATTTTCCCATGACACATAGATGCAAAGGACCAAGAATAAACTAATTGAGTATGACTAGTAGCTTGAGCCTTGTTCCATTTTATATTTGTATTGACTTTTTTAATAACATTCTTGACTTTTTACTACTTAATGATGGATGTGACTATATGATTGTATCGTTGTATTTCAGTTTGATTCAGACGTTGATTATTTTACAATGAGAAATACAATGATTATTCTATTTTGAATACCAGTTTTCAAATTGTATTATTGGCAATTGGATCATGGATGTTGTTGCTTTAATTGTATAAATGTGATTAATTACGCATAAAAAATATCTATTATTTTTTTATGTTTAAAATTTGTTGAATTTTTATATATTTAATATTTAGGGTAGGGTCCCCTATGTTGGGGACCCCATTGTCTCCTGTGATGTCCTCTAAAATTATCGGGGTCTCTCCACACATCACTAAGATGTGTCCCCAAGTCCCACGTGAATGTGCCCTTGAAACTGTGTGGAACATTGAAAATATTTCTTTATTCTTATATGCCTTGCCCAACTCCTTTGATATTGTTGTGTCCTAATCCAAAGGTGGTTGGATTAACAGTTCTTATATACTCTCCCAACTCCTTTTGTGAGAGTTTTGATTATTGCAAGATTAAATGTGAGCCTCAACTATTCATAAGGAGTTAGATTTCAAATATTTGAATAAAGGCTACTATCTTTATTTATGAGAAGTTGTAATTACACACAAAAGGAGACAAAGATTTTGTATTTATTGATACAACGTGCCACTTGTTCTTGGAGTTCTAAAGAACTAAAATGACCTCATGTTGACTATTTCTAATGGGACTGCTATTCGTTTTAACTTTTCTGCAATATTTTTTATAAATAATTATCAATTTGTGGAGTTTCAGAACTATAAAAGATAATGGGTGTGATTATATGCTCATAGCTAGGAAATGTAATATCAATGTCTCAAAACATAGCCTCAGTGACTTCTAATATCTAATAACACGTGTTAGATTTCCCCCACAGTGGGATGATTTTGTTCTAGATGAGCTCCTGCTCGTGCAAGGGGGAAAGCTAGCATGCACTATCTTTCCCTCATAGTGGGATGATGTTGTCCGAGATGAGCTCATGCTTGTGCAAGGGGAAAAGATAACACGCACTAGCATTCCCCCATGGTGGGATGATGTTGTTCGAGATGAGCTCGGGCTTGTGCTAGGGGTAAAGATAGAAAACATTAGCTTTCTCCCACAATGGGATGATGTTATCCGAGATGAGCTCCTACTTGTCTAAGGGGTAGAACTAGCACACACTAACTTTCCCCCACGGTGGGTTGATATTGTTCGAGAAGAGCCCATGCTTGTGAAAGGGGGGAAGATAACTTTCCCCAATGGTGGGATGTTGTTGTTTGAGATGAGCATGTTCTTGTGCAAGGGGAAAAGCTTTCACACACTATCCTTCCCCCATGGTGGGATGATGTTTTCCAATATTAGCTCCTGGTTGTCTAAGGGGGAAAGCTAGCATGCGCTAACTTTCCCCCACGGTGGGATGATGTTGTCCGAGATGAGCTTATGTTTGTGCAAGGGGGAAAGATAGCATGAGATAGCTTTCCCCCTTGTTGGGATCATGTTTCTTCAGGTGAGCTCATCCTTATGCAGGGGAGAAAGGTAGCATGCACTAGCTTTCCCTCACTGTGGGATGATGTTGTCCAAGATGACCTCTTTCTTATGCAAGAGGGAAAGCTAACACATGCTAGATTTCCCCCACGGTAGGATGAGGTTGTCCCATATGACATATTTCTTGTGCAAGGGGGAAATATGCCACGTGCTAGCTTTCCCCCATGGTGGGATGATATTGTCCGAGATGAGCTCCTCCTTGTGGAAGGGGGAAAGATAGAACGCGCTAGCTTTCCCCCATGGTGAGATGATGTTGTCCAAGATGAGCTCTTGCTTGTGTAAGGGGGAAAGATAACATGGGCTAGATTTCCCCCATGTTGGGATGATGTTTTTCAAGATGAGCTCCTGCTTATGCAAGGGGGAAAGCTAGCATGCACTAGATTTCCTCCACGGTGGGATGATGTTGTTCGAGATGAACTACTGCTTGTGCAAGGGGGAAAGCTAGCACACGCTATCTTTCCACCATAATGGCATGATGTTATCCAAGATGAGTTTCTGCTTGTGCAAGGGGTAAAGCTAACATGCACTAGCTTTCCCACATAGTGGCATGATGTTGTCCAAGATGAGCCCCTTCTTATGCAAGGGGGAAAGCTAGCATGCGCTAGCTTTCCCACACGATGGCATGATGTTGTCCGAGATGATTTCCTGTTTGTGCAAGGGGGAAAGCTAGCATGTGCTAGTTTTTCCCCATTATGGGATGATTTTATCCGAGATTAGCTCCTACTTGTGCAATGGGGAAAGATAGCAACCATGGTGGGATGATGTTGTCAGAGATGAGCTTCTACTTGTGCAAAGGGGAAAGTGCACGCGCTGCTTTATCCCACAGTGGGATGATGTTGTTTGACACGAGCTCACACTTATGCAAAACAGAAAGCTCACATGTGCTAGTTTTCCCCCATGGTGGGATTATGTTGTCGAATATGAGCTCACGCTTGTGCAAGAGGGAAAGATACCACACATTAGATTTCCCCCACGGTGGGATTTTGTTTTCTGAGTTGAGCTCACGCTTGTGGAAGAGGGAAATCTAGCACATGCTAGTTTTCGCCTAGTGTGGGATATTGTTGTTTGAGATGAGCTTGTGCTTGTGCAAGAGGGAAAGCTAGCATGCACTAGCTTTCCCCCATGGTGGGATATTGTTGTCTGAGATGGGCTTGAGCTTGTGAAAGGGAGAAAGGTATATTTCCCCCACGATGGGATATTGTTGTCCACGATGACCTCGTTCTTGCATAAGAGGGAAATATAACATGCACTAGCTTTCCCCCACGATGGGATATTGTTGCCTGAGATGAGATCATGATTGTGCATGAGGGAAAGCTAGCACATGCTAGCTTTCCCCCATGGTGTCATGTTGTTGTCTGAGATACACTTGTGCTTGTTCAAAGGGGAAAACTAGCACATTCTAGCTTTCCCCCATGGTGGGATGATGTTGTTCGAGATGCGCTCGTGCTTGCAGAAAGGGAAAATATAGCACATGCTATCTTTCACCCACGGTGGGATGATGTTGTTCAAGAGAAGCTCTTGTGCAAAGGGGAAAGCTAGCACATGATAGCTTTCCCCCACAGTGGGATGATATTGTCTGAGATGAGCTCATTCTTGTGCAAAGGGGAAAGCTAGAATGCACTAGTTTTCCCTCATGGTGGGATGATGTTGTCTGAGATGAGGTTGTGCTTGTGCAAGGGGAAAATATAGCACATGTTAAATTTTCCCCATGGTGGGATGGTGTTGTTCGATATGAACTCTTTCTTATGCAAGTGGGAAATAAAGCATGCACTTTCTTTCCCCCATGGCGGGATGATGTTGTCGGAGATGAACTCCTGCTTGTGCAAGTCCCCTAGAGTGGGATGATGTTGTCCAAGATGAGCTTTTTCTTGTGCAAGGTGAACTAGCTTTCCCCCATGGTGGGATGATGTTGTTCGATATGAACTCCAACTTGTGCAAGGGGGACAGCTATCACGCGCTAGCTTTCCCCCATGGTAGGATGATGTTGTCTGAGATGAGTTCCTGCTTGTGCAAGGGGGAAATCTTGAATGCTATAGCTTTCCCCCATGGTGGGATGTGTAAATTCTAACCTTGTACAATACCTACTGCAAACT
>ML777265.1:488351-499314 GCA_009831015.1 Picea engelmannii | reverse complement strand
CAATGACCTCATGAAATAGTCCTCACTAAGGAATCCAATGCAATTCTAAAATGTTTATATGTGACTGATAACCAGTAGATGTAAAGCTTCCTATGCTAATCAGACTTCAAGAGTTGTGAGATTTAAGCAATTTGGAAGTAAAATTCACATAAACCAAAATACACCGTTGTTGCGATCAAACAAGAGAAAGAAAACCAAAAACTAAAACAGAAAGAAAGGTTTAGACGAGATGACCTTAAATATCAAATGGAAATGATAGAAAAGATCTTTGAATCTCCTTACAAAGTTTTCACTCAATCAGGTAAATGAGAAGAAAACGACAAATTGACTCTAAATCGTCAAGGACACAAAGTTATTGCAAAGTAAGGATAAATATCAAAAAATACAAACAAAAGATGATGAATCCTTAGAAGACAAAGCATTAAAGGCCAAAACAAGGATGTACTAAGATGATAAGACTTTGAGCAAGTGTCAAAAACAAAAATTGAACTTCAGATAATGAAACCCTAGAATGTTTTTCACAAAAAAGGGGTAGCGCTCTAGTGTAATGGACACCAGAGTGTTATAACGCTCCATGTAAGGCCAACAGGAAGTGCCAGCACTCTGATAACATGGGAAGGGGAGCGTTGGTGTCTTAAAGTCCAGAAAAAAAGCTCAAAAAACCAAAAACTCAGTAAAAGTTTGGCATTCATAGTGTATGTGATGGAATAAGGATTCAATCAACACATTCAATTAGACATACAGGATGAATAAGGTCTAAAAGAACAAAGGATAATACAAGATCTGCAAGGAAAACCAAAACTGAAAGCTTCGATTAGTCCCCAGTGGAGTCACCAATTTCTGTTGAAGAGAAATCCCCCTGCGGACAAGTGGATTCTCTTGAGGTCCCTAGACTCCTAAGACCAAGATAGAAATTGATTAACATGGACACTAACTTCCTTTTATATCTAATCGATCTAATGAATGAAATATAAAGAGAAATATATGTACCTTATGAACGACATTGGTCCTTGCAAAGTCCAGGTTGAGCTTCGATCTTGAACTCCTTGATAGGTTCTGCAAAACAAAGAAAGGTACAAAAGACTTCCTACTCTACTGAGATTAGCTCAAACATAGATCCATCTACTGTAGACAAACTTATATGGAACAAGTACAAGTTTGAAATAAACAGGCCAAGCATTGAATGTATATTGATGAGAACAAAGTGTTACTTACAGCCATGGATGTAGTGCAGCAGCTTCACCAAGCTCTCCTTGTCCATAGCCTTGTTCAAATAACCCACATACAAGATGTTGATGCTTCAAATGACATCTCCCTCATGAGATCATAAGTTAGATGATATTGCAATGTCTCTCTTCCTGTACTGTATGTTGCCTATGAGATCATAGTTTTCATACCTCCAATATTTCCTCCCCTTTCACCATGAGAAGGCCTCTTTATATAAGCTTGGAAAGACCCAACCATTTGAGATATATTTGGGATAAGTTGAGGATTTCTCTCCTTTAGTTTAGGATCTTCCCTGAGATCATGCCTTGAGATCATATTCAAATCCAACCACGTTCAGATATTGAGGAGATCTTTCCCTCATTCTTCTCAACAAACCAAATTTCACCAAGAAAAGGTAGTGCTCCCCCAAAAGGGGCACTAGAGTGTTATAACTCCCCCCCAAAGAAGGCCAGGGAGTGTTAGCGCTCCCTGATAGTGTATAGGGGAGCACTCCCCTCCAAAACCCATTTTTGAGTGGTTCTTTCAGTGGCAAAAGGCTTGTACTTCTAATAGACTGATTCCTCCTCTTCAAAACTAGTCTTTGAGGTGTCATAAGTGTCCTTGTCATGTCGTTGGAGGAATGACATAGGCAAGAAGGAAGTTTGATGTTACCAACACTTATAACACTTGTGGTCAAGATGCGACACTTGTGGACAAGATGCAACACTTACAACACTTGTAATGACGACACTTGCGACACTATCGAAGTGAGTAATTTTGAGGTGTAACAATAATGGTTATGAGTTATTTTGCAAAATTTGGTTTCCAATAGATTTGTTATGCATAGTCACTGTTACGATATTTTTTTTCTTGATTTATACAAGGTCTATAAAATAAATCATGTACATTGTAATTTCATTTTAAATATTAGAATATCTTGACATCAATTATTTGCAAGCACTGGTAAAAGTTAAAACACACCAAAAATAATTTCTTTTTAACAATAATCCTACTAACAACAATAGTAACAGTGAAATGGAAGAGTTAAGGTGCAATTCATGGTATAGATCCCACACTTTGAGAGATCAATGAAAAATTCCTTATCAATAGCTTAAATTTATAGTCCACCAAGATTGTATCCCATAAGTAACATTAGGCGCATTCCATATACTAACTTTTTAGTTTACGCTTCCAAGGAATGCCAAAGTTTCTTTTTGGTTCTATTCATTGACTGAAACAACTATAGACACTTCAAACTATGGGAAAGGATAATATTAACTATATTTAAACCTCCAATAGCCAATATAGGATATGTTATTTCCATTAAACAAATCCAAAATGACAAGCTATTTTAAGATCATGGGATCATTATTGTCACCCCAAATTTGAAATTCACAAAAAATACACAAAGTCGTGTGATTAATATTGTTTCTCCAATGAATCTTGAAGACTTATTTTCCTTTAAGGTAACATATCCTAGAGTAGCGGTCCTTGAACCTTCCATATTTTCCTAGATGAGTCCCCAAATGCAATCTCACAAGAACATCCACGCATATATGCATACTCTGAACTATGTGTTACCTCCCATAAATTCACAAGCATTTTCTTAGCCAATTACATAGATGCAATAGGTTGCAATAGAACCTCGGGGCCATGCTCATTCTTTGATGCAATCAAATTTCCAATCTTTCTCATATAGGTTGGGATCCCTTAGTAGAATTCCACCTCATTATGTGGATGTGGAACATCATAATGCATGTGGGTCCCTCTTTTCACCAGCTATGGTTACAACCTTAAATTCAAGAGTTGTTTCTTTTTCCCAGAGTGAAAACTAGAGTCACAGTTCTTGTGACTTAGGAGTTCATGTGACTCCCAATTCATGGTCTGATTGGGGCTCTCCAACTAGTAAAGTTGACTAGGAGAAGATATGAGCAAATTTAAAAACTTGACCTCATTTGGCACGCTCACAATTATGAAGAACTAGATTTTTCTTGGGTTCAAACACTGGTAAAGAAACTACACCAAATGGTAAATATAGAGGAAATGTAGGTTGTTTTGTAGAAACAATACAGAAGGGGAAAATATAAAATGTTGACCATTCAATTTTGGGTGCCTAGATTGAACATATGAAACTTGATCAGACTGTATCTTGAGATTGCATTTATTTATTTGTAATTGTGGTAGGGTGGGATGGGCTCATTTAAAATTCAATTTTTTATTTTTTACTATTTCTCTTATAAAATTCCCCATTTTGGTTTAGGAAATAGTCCAATTTTCTATCTTTTATTGGAATTACACTAACATGAAATTTGGGAGGGAAGTGTGGAAAAAACAAATAGGGAAATTTGAACACACAAAATGGAATTCCTTGTCGCAGGTTGACAAATTGAATATCTCTTAAGCAATAGACTATAGAATGACTATTTTTTTGTCGACATGGAAATTAAAGATGTTGTTTTGTTTAATTATCATTAGAAACTATATATATATATATATTCTTTTAAAGAATTGAGTAGAGAAATGTTGTCTATTGGTTCCTCTGCGCAAGGCCTTGGAAGAAATCCAAGATGTGGCATCTTGTAGAATTTTTAATTTATCAAAAGTGAAATCCATAATAAGTTTTGGAGAGTAACCTCTAAGGTTGTAACTGGAAAAAAATATGATGCTCATTGTCTACTGTTATTGTTATGTGCCTAAACTATCAACTAAAATTTGTAGGTCGAAATTTTGGGGTGGCATTTTTGTAGATTGAAGTGGATGGTTGTTAGTTTGGACTTGCTATAGAAGTTTTTGAGTTTGTAGAGTCTAATGTCACAACGTCATTTTATAGTTGATATATTCGGTAAGCTTTAGTAGAATGATGACATGTCATTTTGCAAAATTTAAAGGATGGAAAGCCATTGTTTTCCATGTAGCTTCACTTTATTGACTAGGTGGAAAGGAATTTTGACACACCAATTTATGCATACTTTTGTTTTGAACTACAATATCGATCTCTTGTGATGTCCTTACAACTATTATACTCTAAAGGGATTGCCTAAGACCATAAGTTTCCTTTGATACTGTACAAAGGTACCATTGTATTACCTTTTATTGTTTGGATATTTTTATTTATTGAAAGTGAATGTATTTCATAATTTTGTTAGAGCCCACCAAGTTCCTTCCTTGTTGCCTTTGTCTTTGGCTAGTAGAATATTTTCCTATAAACATGTTTTAATGCATGGTTAGATTAAACTTTCCATGTTGACATCATTGCATCATATATTAAATATATAAAAAAATATGGAGTCTTATTAAACTTATTTTTAATATCATTTTCAAAGACATTATTAAATTACTATGATTGGAGACTATTTTCTTAATTGTAAGGAAATCAATGAAATTACTCTTCTCTAATGTTTTAAAGGGTGATAGCTCAATGGAAGAGCACTTGCCTTACAAGAATGAGGTTGGTGGTTCGATTCCTTCATGCCCTACAATAAATTAACATAAGATATTATAATTTATTTTAAGAAAATAAGATTTATGTTAATTTATGGAAAACAATGAAATTCCTCTTCTCTAATGTTTTAAAGAGTGCTAGCTCAATGAAAGAGCACCTTCCTTACAGGCAAGAGGTAAGATAAATTAACATAAGATATTAAAATTTATTTTAGGAAAATAATCTTTATGTTAATTTATCTTAGTGGTAAACCATTTTTTTTATACATTGTTTTATATATTGTCTCTAAAGAGACAAAAGTCGTATATTCTTTGGAGAGACAATTTTTTTTGCATAGACTTGTAAATTTTGGTATTCTAATTTGCCATACAAAGTCATTTATTGACTTTTATTTGCCTATATTTTTCCAGAGAAAATTTCTCTTTATATTCATAATAATATAAAAGTGTACATAATAGTCTTTTACGCCAAAAGAAGGTATTGGCTGCCAAATATAAACTCAAAAACAAGTACCTTGTTTCCTATAGCTAATCAAAACAAATACCGATGGAGAGGAAAATGTGCACCTCCCACAATCATTTCTAGTTGTTTCATAGGAGCCCCAGATTACAAAAAAGCATTAAGACAATCAATAAATACTACTACATTGACAAAAGATATGGGGTGCAAGATCTCTAGAATTAATATAGACTTAAGTGCATAGTGGGGCCCTCATGTCCCTCTTAACATAAGTAGTATGCAATGTATCTTGGATGCCTATTGGCACAAGGGAAGACCCAGGTTTCAACGCTCAAGAGCGCACCAACAAAGCCCTAACTACCGGCCCTTTCGGAAACACCTACGAAGCATATGAAGTCTCACCTGAGGTAGAGGAAGGGGTGGTTGCAAGATGCAGGTGTCTGGAACCTTAGTTGGGACACAGATCTATGATTATATCATTTACAGAGAACTTAACATCATTCATTCATCAATATCCAACCCTTATTATACATCACAGACAACACAGAGCATCGCGGTGTACACTCAGATGTACAATATTTCAACACTTAACCATAGTAACCCAAATCAGATCCAGTAGAGAAACACTAAGCATCCTCATACACATAAGATCTAATAGTCATATATATCTAAGAAGAACAGAGAATAAGTGGATATATCAAAGCACATAGCATAAGCAAACATAAATACATTGAATCAAAGAACAGAGCATATGACCCACAGATTTACGTGGTTCACTCCCACCCTGGGGCTACGTCCATAAGATCTTCTTCTTTATTATCATCTTCAATATGTTACAAGCACAAGCCTCCAAAACCCTTCTTCGCATAGGACATAAGATATGTGCAGCTCGTTGGATCCTTCTTCCTTGTGTTACAACACTCAACTTTCTATAGAAATCTCACAGTAACTTGCACTCAACCTTGCAAGCCTTACACAGTTTGCACAGATCACTTATTCAACATCACATAGATGCACTACCAATTGAACTAATAAATCACATCTTCTCTTTCTTACATTGCCTATCCTTCTATTTATACATTATAAAAGTGGTCCTAAACATGGGTAAACCCACGGGCCAACATCCCTTTCCCATTACATTAACCCAAAACCCTAAAAGGGGCCCAAAAGTGGACCAAGATCTCATGATCTCTTCTTCACCTGATGCTCCATCTTTGACAGGCTGTCGAAGTCCAAAAATTGTCAAATATGACCAAGTGTTCATCAAAACTTGGTCAAGGGCCAACAGGCCCCCAACACTCACATGTGACTCATCCTGAGTCACTCTGGTCTGATCAATTCCACCTTGAATGCCTCGAGCTTGGCTCGAGCTGCTTCAACCTACTACAGTGCAACAACCTCTTGCCCAGTGAACTCCTGGATCACTGTGTCGTTTACTGGCCCTTTCAGGTGTTGTTTCGCAGTGATGACAATATTTTCAATCTTGAATCCCTGGATTTCAACTTCAGTGAACAGTTGGCATGCCTTTTCTTGGATTGGTTGAAGTCGTTGGAAGAATTCTATCACTTTACTTTGCAGCGTGTGTACCTTTTGTTTGGTGGTGTGTTGTTCTGGAAATATCTTCATTCTTTTGACTCGGGTCAAGACCTTCAACTGTGCCTGTAGCATATCTGTGTGCTTATTTGCTTCTTGGAGTTGTGCCTCCAATGCCTGCAATTATGGATTCTCTGTGAGGTTCTCATAATTCTGTGTGCTTCTAGCGCTCAACTGCTTGCATTCCAAGGCAAAGGTTTTTAATCGACCAACTGCGCTATGAGCAGTTGCCTCCCTTAGATCTCTTATTTCTTGAGGAGTCTCGGGAACGGTACGAAGTTCCATATCTGTGATGCATTGCTGAATTTGTTGGATATCTTCTTCAAGTTGTGCCACTTGCTATGGGACAGGTTCTTCAATCTTCACTTCTATGACCGTCACAGAGCTAAGTTCTTTGTGAACCCTTTCTTGGACTTCAAGTTTCTCTGCTAGCAACTGGTCCTTTCTCTATTGTAACTGTGCTTTCTCCTCATCCCACTACGCTTGCAGGGAAATATTTTTCTGTTATGCCTTACTCTGTTGTTCTACAAGTGCGCTCTGTACTTGTGTCAAAGCCTGGGTGGCTTGCGCTGTGTCTTCTTAAGCTCGTAGAAGGCGAGCTTCAACTTTATCAGTGATCTGGTGTAATTGGGTGGGATCATCACCTGTTCTTCCTGTTCCAATTATCAAGGGTGCAGAAGAAACTAATCAGCGAGACTGGAGTGCCTGCTGCACTTCTTGAATTTCACCCTTCATTCGAATGAATACCTCCTCCTGCTTCGGTTCTTTCTTTTTTGTGATCTCTAGTAAAGCATCATTCAGCGCAACGATTAAGAAGTTGAAGTCATCTGGTGTGAGGGTAGTCTTAAACGTAGTCCAGGTGGCCTTAGTTTTCTTTCGATATGAGGGCTTTGGTGGGGTAATCTTCATTTTCTTAGAGGGGTCCTCCTCCTCTCTAGGCGGAGTAACCTTGCCTTTGTTTTTCTCTACTTCTGTGCCACCTAGTTCTTCACCATCACTTCCCTACACAGGTGAGATCGAAGTAGTCTTCGTGGATGTGATATAGACATATTGATCTTCATCATCCTTCTTAGTCTTGCTTGGTCCAGGTATATCTGGCATAGATTTAGGGCTATCCACATTAGACATTTCTACGGGGTCCACTGCAACAAGGAGGTATGTCGACCATTCCTTGGTAATCTACTCCAAGTCTTATTCTGTCAACTTGTAGTATGACTGGAGATATTATTTATGCTCATCAACATGTGCTATCATATAGGTGAAGTGGTCGTCTGCGCTGAATTTTATCAAAGGTCCAAACCTGTGAAGTGTGTTTGGGGTGAGGCGCAATGTATACTGGATTGCATTCTTCAATTGGTTGTAATAGGTGTGGAATACGACATTGGACCGCCACTACTTT
Source organism: Picea engelmannii (assembly GCA_009831015.1). Classification (NCBI taxonomy): domain Eukaryota; kingdom Viridiplantae; phylum Streptophyta; class Pinopsida; order Pinales; family Pinaceae; genus Picea; species Picea engelmannii. The sequence goes on along the minus strand of ML777265.1, from coordinate 491,215 downwards.
TTCATGTCATTAGAGTACCACAATGTACAGAACTTCGCAGCCAGTGGTTCAAAGGGTTCGATCTCTAGAAAAGTGGCACCTTTTGGTAGATCCCAGGCGATGAAAGCGATTAGTATGAGAAACCAACTAAAGTGGAACTCATATCCTTGGTATTGCGCTTCTCTGTAATCAATATCTAGCTAGTTTACAAGGTATTGCGCCCAATTCATCTGTAGTCCCTCGACGCACTTCCCTGCGTGGTCAACTACAAATCCAGACACTTGTGTTGGTCTGTTCTTGCGAACTAGATTGCCCACGATCAGCTGAAAGGCAAGGCGCACTGTGCCACTCTGGATAGAGGCTACCTTGTAGCCTCACGTGCCTTTCTCGACATCGCCATAAGTTTATTTTATCCTATGTGTTAGTGCTTAGTCTGAGGTCTTTCCAAGGTAAAACTCTTGTGGTTCAGGGACTTGCATACTAATTCCTATGATCCGATTGATCAAGGTCAGATCCATAGTGATGTGGTGGTCCAACCATAAGTATCCTTTGTGGTAGAAATACAATAACAACTTGATGCATGCGTTGACTTCCTGGTGTCTGTCAAAGTGAGAGATCTTAATTACATTAAGTAGTGTGGACTGCGCAAGGTTTTGGGTCCATGACTGCGGGACAATCTTAGAATTCTTTCCTTTGGTCCTAGTTAAGTACTTATGCAGGGCTAACATGATGTAAATTTTATGATCTCCAAGGTTAAAATCACTAAATTTCAGTGTTGCGAGCTTATCCTGGTCAGCACGAAATGCACGCACCCCTTTTGGAAGGTACGTAGTGATCAAAGTGTACTCAAAGTCTCACGGTACTCTTTCACGGTTGATGTCACTGCTTAGAGGTGGTAAGTAAGTAGGTAGAATGCATGGGATAAGTTTGGCATTTGCGATGTCATCCCTAAGCTTGGTTTGTTTCTCATCAGTTGGTCAGGATTGACTGGCACGAGCAGTGGAAAGGGAGTCCTGGATTCCTTTCGCTGATGATTCTTTGACTCCTATAGATAATCCTTGCTCCGACATGACTCTCTCAGTCATTAATTCAATCAAAACTTCTTCAACTACTTTCTCAACAGCGTTGAGCTCGTCCGACATACAAGCTCGGGTCAACTAGCTTGTGTGTGAAATGAATTCAGAGACTACAGTGAACGGTATGAGAACAATGCAATGATCACAGGGTGAAGTAATCTCAAGCTTTGGGCTCAAATTCTCACTTAGAAAAAAGTATTCTCAGTGCGTGGCACGACAGACTAAGTAGGGAAACTGAGCAACGGTCTTCTTGCAATGGGTATGAGGTTGCATTAACTTATGTTATGTCCATTATGGCACGGTCTAACATTCTAGTCGCGAGCCATAAATGCTTTCCGACCCGTTCGAAGCGGCATTCAAACGGTTATATTGGCTTCCAAAGACTATATTACTTCGCCTTGACGAAGTGGCATATGTCATTGTTCTGATATCCCGGTGAAGCTCCAATTCTGCAAAGTGACTTGCTGCGAGGTACCCTCTGGGATCTTCTGTAATTTTTCAATCTTAGCCTTCTTCTTACTTAGCTTTCTAGCCTTCTTTCTAGTGAGCTTCATCTCGATGATTCTCTTCCCATTTTGATTCTTATTTTCCTTGAACATAGTCACTTCGTTCTGGTGAAATTCTCTCCTAGTGTTTAGGTATATCACTTCTTGTTTGTCTAGGGTAGAAATTTCATCCTTTTGTGTAGCTTTGGCCTTGACATTTGGGCTTCTAGTGTCCGATGGCTTCAAGGGGTTCTCCTTTTCTTCTATCAACTGTGCGATCCTTTTAGTCATGAAATCTTTTAACTCTTGTCTCTACTATTCTAAAACCTCTTCTTCTTCCTTCTTTTTGGCTTGATCTCTTTCAATCCAAGGTTTTCCGAGCTGCATAGTAAATGAGGCATTGTCCTCAATGAATTTTATAATCTCAAAATCTTCTTCTGTTGAAGTTCCATTGACTGTCATAGGTATCTGAGCAAGTTTTCCACATAACATCATCAGTTTTCCTCTGAATAGTCCTATTCCTCCCAATGAAGGAATCATGGTAGGCTTCCCTATAGCTTCCCCAGTTCTTTTTGGCATAATGTTCACTTGTGTTTCTTCATCAAGAATACAGTCAATGTCGAAGTCCCCTATTCTTGCTTCGACTTTCTCCTTTTCTTTGAAGATCTCTGGTAATCAGACATCTTTATGTTCCTTCAGGGTTTCTTTCATCTGTATTAATACTTTCTCTTATTTTTTATAGGTTTCTTCCTTTTCTGGATCTTCCTTATGGTATTCTTGATTCAGAGTTATCCTTTCAAGCTTAGCGATCATTCTAGGGCAATCCAATACCTCATGATTCATAGCCTTGCAACAGAGACAATTAGGTCTTCTACCAGGGCATTCCTTAGCTAGATGATATGGTTTTGTGCAACTGTAACATAGGATTAATCCTTGCTTTCTTTTAAATGATCCCCAGCCTCTTCTGTACTGTGCACTAGAATCATGATAGCTAACCTGCAAAAAGTTCTTTCTAGGATCCTGCATCCATTTGTTAGTCTAGACATTCTTTCTATGCATAGGTATAACATATCTATCATTATACTTATCATATCTATTCATATAAAACTTTCTTTCATCTATTAATGCCCTATTTTTTAAGCTAGGACAGGTTTTCTCTCAAACATACCTAGATCCATGCTCTAGAAACAAAAAAATTCACTTATCTTACTTCTACAGGGCACAAAGCTTCTAGATCTAAGAACTTTTAACTATTCTTACCTTTATTAGAGCATAGAGCTTACAGATCTTACCTCTTTTATGCAAATCTGACCTCTTTCTTTCA
>ML777265.1:462818-478675 GCA_009831015.1 Picea engelmannii | reverse complement strand
GCATCCCACATCCGCACGAGGCAAGGAAACACAACGACAGAGATCATCACACATAAAAAGAAGGAAGTAAGTCAAGTAAAAAAGGAAGGAGATAGCATGCACTTGGGCTTCCCTCTGGCTTTCTCTTGATATCCCCTTAGTAGTTACTAATCTTAGTAATGGCTTGACATCCCCAAAAATTAAGAAAAATGTAATTATTGTAAATTTTGGTAATTGGAACACATTTTCAATTTCCAAAAATTTTAACAAAACTCTAGTTAGTTTAAATGTTGGTAATAGAAAGGCATTTCCAAAATCCATATTATGTAAATTAATGAAGTCAAGTTGTTGGGTAGATCATATAATTAGCATTTTCTATAACCAGTTGATGCAATCATGATCTTCACAAAAATTAACAAAAATGTAATTACTGTAAATTTTGGTAATTGGAACACATTTTTAATCTCCAAAATTTTTAACAAAACTCTAGTTAGTTAAAATGTTGGTAATAGAAAGGCATTTCCAAAATCCATATTATGTAAATTAATGAAGTCAAGTTGTTGGGTAGATCATATAATTAGCATTTTCTATAACCTATTGATGCAATCATGATCTTCACATAGATGAAAGTATCATAAATCTCAATTGCAAAGACGAATGCAACTCTATTCAAACATACTTTGTAAGAATTTGTTAAAGATCCACATTTTATAATTATGTTATATTCAAAATGGACTCAAGTTGTTGGGTAAATCTTATAATTAGCATTGTTTGTGGCCAATCGCTGAAATAATGATCTTCACATAGATGAGAACATGACAAATATCAGTTGCAAAGATGAATACAAGTCTATTCACACATACATTGTAAGATTTTGTAAAAAACACACATTTTATAATTATGTTCTATTTAAAATGGACTCAATTTGCTCTGTAGATCCTATAATGAGCATTTCCTGTGGCCAATTGATGCAATGATGATTTTCACATAGATGATAACATGATAAATCTCAATTGCAAAGATGAATGAAAATCTATTCAATCATACATTGTAATAATTTGTTACAAACCCACATTTTATCATTATGTTTTATTCAAAATGGACTCAAGTTGTTGGGTTGATCCTATAACTAGTATTGTCTATGGTCAATTGATGCAACATGATGATCTTCACATAGATGAGAGTATGATAAATCTCAATTGCAAAGATGAATGCAATTCTATTCAAACATACATTGTAAGAATTTGTTAAAAACCCACATTTTATAATTATGTTCTATTCAAAATGGTTTCAAGTTGTTGGGTAGATCCTATAATTAGCATTGCCTATGACCAATTGATGCAATGTTGATATTCACATAAACTAGAATATGATAAATCTCAATTGCAATGATGAATGCAAGTTTATGATAACACAGATTGTAAGAATTTGTTAAAACMCCACATTTATAATTATATTCTATTCAAAATGGACTCATGTTTTGTAGTATTCCAGATATAAAATAGTATGCAGAACAGAAAGAGTTTATCATAGAAATGGAAGAGAAACAATGATATAACCAGAACAATACCAAAATAATACCATAATAAAACCAGAAAAAAAACCTTCATTAATGATAGCAATGTTCACTTTCCACTTCGAGGGGGAAACCTCGAGTAGAGCAGAGCTCTATTACAATAATATCCAAGACAATATTTATCATACCCTCTATTCCTATTTATACTAAATCTATCTATCCAAAAGAACAATCTAGAGAAGATCATTTTAGAAGCGGAAGCTTCTATTAGGTCTTCTTACATTTGACTGATTCCTCCTTATTTCTAGGCCTTATTAATATTGGCCTTTATTACATGGAATTATATTATTCTACTTACGTGAGGGATTAGGGAGGTTAGGTCCCTAACATGCCCTCCCCCTTGAAGAGAATTAAGCAACCTTGTCCTCAAGGCTTAAGATGAGGAAATTGTTGTAGAATGGTGGTCAGTTCCCAGGTGGCATCTTCTAGAGTGGTATCTTTCCATTGGACTAACACTTCCTTGATGGTGTGTTGACGAAGATGACATTGTCATTGGGCCAAGACTGCTTGTGGCTGCAACCATATGTAACCTTCTTCATCCAACGCAAAGAGACTAGTTTGAGTTTGACACTTAGTTCCAATCACCTTCTTTAAGCAAGAAACATGGAAAATAGGATGGAGCTTCGACTGACTGGGTAGAGATAACTAATAGGCCATTGATCCCACATGCTTGAGCACTGTATAAGGACCCTAAAATTTGGGCGCAAGTTTCTGACAGTGTTTAACTTTGAGTGAAGTCTGCTTATAAGGTTGAAGTCGAAGAAACACATGGCCCCCTTCAACCAAATGTCATTCATACCGAAGCAAATCTTCTTGTTGCTTCATGAAATTCTGAACCATGACCAAATTGTCTTTGAGGGCACAAAGAATAGCCTCTCAGATGGTAATATTTTTGTCAACCTCCTAAACTTTTGAGACCCATGACATATATGAGAGAACCGATGGGGGATTTTGGCCACTAGAGAAACATAAAAAATAGGATGGAGCTTCGACTGATTGGGTAGAGCTAACTAATAGGCCACTGATCCCACACGCTTGAGCATTATATAAGGACCATCAAATTTGGGCACAAGTTTCTGAGAATGTTTATCTTTGAGTGAAGTCTACTTATAAGGTTGAAGTCGAAGAAACACCTGCCCCCCTTTAACAAAACGTCATTCAGACCAAACTAGATCTTCTTGTTGCTTCATGTGGTTCTGAACCATGACTAAATTGTCTCTGAGGGCATGAAGAATAGCCTCTCGGATGGTAATATTTTTGTCAACCTCCTGAACCTTCGAGACCCGTGGCATATATGAGAGAACTGATGGGGGATTTTTCCATAGACTTCTTCAAAAGGAGTCATGTGAGCATTTGTATGGTAAAATGTGTTGTACCACCATTCAGCTATGGGTAACCATTGAGTCCACCAATTTTTCCTCTCAGATGCAAAACACCTCAAATATGTTTCCAAACACTTTTTGATAACTTCATTCTAGCCATCCTTCTGGGGGTGATAGGTAGTGATAAGATGCAATTGGATGCCCTGTAGCTTGAACAATTATTGCCAAAAATTGTTGGTGAAAGTGGGGTCTTTGTTAGAGAGAATAGAATTAGGCATGCCATGAAGCTTGAAGATATTATCCATGAATATTTGAGCCACTGTGGTGGTGGTGAGTGGGTGTTGAAGAGAACAAAAGTGAGCATATGTGGAGAGACGATCTACAACCACCATGATGACTCACTTATTTCCCAATTCAGGTAATCCCACAATAAAATCCATAGAAATATCTTCCCAAATAAAAGGGGGGATCGGAAGCGGTTGGAGTGTGCCCAGAGCTTTGACAGTTTCTCCCTTGTTGCATCGACATACCTCACGTTCAACCACAAAGGTGTGGACGTCCTATTTAATACCATCCAAGAAAAAAAAACGTTTGACACGTTCATAGGTTTTAGTAAACCTTGAATGTCCGAGTGTGGGTGAGACATGAAGTTGAAAAAGTACTATGGATTTAAATTGTGATTTCTTGCATAAATACAAATGACATTTGTAGCGAAGATATTCATTGTTCCAAGAGTACCCTCGAGAAACTAAAGAATTTTGTTGCAATTGGTGGAGCATGTGAGAAATTTTGGGATCTTACAGCCATTCCTTACGAACATCTTAGAGCCAATCTGGTACAATGAAGGAGAGGGAGAAAAGTGACCTATCTTCTTCATATTTCCAAGAAAGAGCATCAGCCATGAGATTTTCCTTTCCCTTCTTGTAAATGATCTCATAATCATAACCAAATATATTGGTCACCTATTTTTGTTGTGTCAGGAATGAAATTCATTGTTCCAGGAAATACTTGAGACTTTGATGATCAGTTTTGATTTGGAATCGTTGACCCAATAAATAAGGATGTCATAGATCCACAACATGCAGAATAGCTAACATTTCCTTTTCATAAATGGATTGGCCCAAATGTTGCTCAGAAATTTGTTTTGTAGTGAAGGCCAACGACCTACCATCTTGCATGAGGATGACTCCAATTCCTTTCCCGGAAGCATCACATTCCAATACAAATGTATTTGTGAAGTCTGGAAGTGCTAGGACAGGGGTCGAGCACATAGCATATTTTAAAGCTTGGAAGGCATGATCCAGAACTCAAGTCCATGTGAAAGCATTCCTTTTAAGGAGAGAAGTGAGAGGAGTTACAAATTTTCCATAATTTCAAACAAACTTCCTATAATAGCCCATAAAACCCAAAAAACCATGCAAGCTCTTAAGAGTTTTAGGACAAGGCCAATCTTGCATAGATTCAATTTTCTTAGGATCCACTTAGACACCATCCTTGCTGACAATATGAACCAGGTATTCCACTTCTAAGGAACCAAAGGTAGATTTAGATTGTTTGAGGAAATGTTGGTGCTTAGAGAGTAAATGGAGAACTTGATTCACATGGGAGATATGGGATGGCCAAGTTTTACTATAGATGAGAATATCATCAAAGAAAACTAAGACAAAATGATGGAGAAAAGGACAAAAACCATGATTCATAAGACTTTGGAAAGTGGAAAGAGAATTACATAATCCAATGGACATTACCGAGAATTCATAAAGACCCTCATGAATGTGAATTTTAGTATTGGAATGTCTTCATATTTCATATAGATTTGGTGGTAGCCAAAATGTAGATCCAATTTGGTGAAGTACTGAGCACCACTCAATTCATCCAGGAGATCATCAATGACAGGAATGGGGAATTTTTCTTTGATTGTGATTTTGTTGAGGGAGTAAAAATTAGGACACATGTGCCAAGTACTTTCTTTCTTGAGTACCATGACCATAGACGAAGAATAGGGGCTAGTACTGGGACTAATAACACCGGCTTCTAGTAATTCATCAATAATTTTCTCAATTCCATTCTTCTAGGAAAAGGGATGACTATAAGGCCAAACATTGGGAGGAAGACTACCCATTATGAGAGGGATGGAATGTTCATGGACTCCACGGGAAGGGGGAAGTTATTTGGGAGTGGTAAAAACAACTCGGTGGCGGGAAAGGATAGATTGGAGGTCGGGATGCACAAAAGGTATCTCAACAACATGAATGGAGTGGAATTGGGCTATAATGCCCGAATGAACTTGTTTGAGGAGCGTTTCCATGCGATGTGAACTGATGATCTCAGGGGATCCTGTTGTGATTCCTTGTAACTTATATTGTTTTCCCTCCTATTGGAATTGCATGGTTAAGTCCTTAAAATCCATGAGAATGGGGTCTAGAGCTAGTAACCATTCAACACCAAGAACAAAGCTACAAAAACCCATGTCTATAGAAAACATATGGGATTTCTAGTGATACTGACCAATTTGGAGTTGCACGTTTTCACATCTTCCCCCACATTTCATGGAACCTCCACTGGCAATCATGATTTCAAAATTATTGGCGACACATATGTAATAATTGATTTCTTGGGTTATGCGGAGATGAATAAAATTATGGGTGCCACCATTGTCCACAAGGATGATGACTTTTCTATTTTTGATGTAACCAATTAATTTGAGAGTCTAGGGAGCAGAGAAGCTAGTGAGGAGATTAAGTGAAATCATCGAGTCAACGTTTGGTGGATCAGAGGGTGGGTTCAAATCAGATGGAGATGGTAGTTCCTCCACAGGCGGAACAACAACATCTTCTTCAAAAATATCCTCAGTCACAACCATAAAAATCTTATGTTCCTTACACTTGTGCCCGGGAAAATATTTGTCATCACAATTATAACAAAGACCCTTGAGTTGACATTCAACCATTTTAGCCCTAGTTAATTTCTGGATCTTGAAGGGAGTTGCAAGAGAGGCACAATTGGTGGGTTTAGGGCGAGGAGGAAAGGAGGGTTTGCGGGTCTAGGAGGACATAATCTGTTGTTCTTCCTTTGCTTGTTGGGTAGCTTCCAACTAAGTCTGGGGGCGTTCCATGAGAACATGGGCACGGATTTCATCTTTGATACCACTGATAAAGCATTCACTAAATAAAGAATATGACATTCCCTCTGTTCTGAAAGCCAAGTTATCAAATGAAGCAATAAATTCTTCCACTGTCCCAGACTGCTTGAACTTGGTCAAACGGCCTAAATGGTGGGTGTCAGAGTCAAAGTGGTCATAAAGTTCAGCCACAAACAGTGTACAAGAAACATACCCTTGGCATGCTTTTTTTCGCCATTGCCACCATTGTCATCATTCTAGATATAGATGTAGGACACCATAACAAAGCTTGGATAAATGATCAATAATGTCATGCAAAGAGAAAAAATGCTCCATTTGGGTGATCGAGCCTGTGGGATCTGATCCATCAAATTTTTTCACCTCAATTCTAGGAGGGAAGAGGTCTCAAGAAAAGTGGGTAGTATGAGGACCTTGGTAATGGGAAGAGTCATGGTCATCCTAATAAGAGGGTTGTTCAGAAGAGGAAGGGTTCTGGGAATGACCCATGAAGTGTTCAAAGGTGGATTTAAGGTCTTTGAGGTCTTTGATGTAGGAACATTGTTGCTTGAGGATCTCAATAGCCAAATTGAATGAGCTAAGGTTGGCATTGATATTATTGATTTCTTCCTGGTTCTGGTGGGTGTCAACAATCAAGGTATTGAGTTATTGGGATCTTGTGGTAGCCATTTGGAAAAATGGGCAAGCAAATGATATAGGGGAGACAAAAGGGGTTTGGAGGGGTGGGTGGGACCATTGAGAAGAAGGGTGGAAAATGATAGGTACCACTGCGATCAAGTAGAAAAGGGGGATCCAATGGGATAGTGATGCAGGAGAATTTCTTCAACTCAACAAGGTGTCAGTAGCCATCACAACAAAGCACTAGGAGGGAGTGTATCCTAAGGAGAGAGAAGTGCCAACTTTCTCATTTTTGAGTTTAGATCTCAAATTTAATGCAATTTAATATTGTAAGGCTTGAGAAAGGATGAGTCATTGTATTTGTACAGGATGAATGTAAATTCACCTTTAATGGCTGATAGGTAGATAGATCTAGATCTGATTTGGAATAGATGTAAATTAAATGTAATTTAATGTAAGTAGGTGGAGGAAGGATTGAGAAGCCCCTATTATGTAAAAATATCATTGTATTGAGAATTTAGAAGGATAAGGATTCATAAGAGAGAGCATTAGGAAGACGAGAGTAGAGAAGAGAGGATAGGAGAGAAAGAATTGGGAATTTCTTGCAACCGAGTCTTGTACACATTGTAAAGACCATTCAGTTTAATACAAAAGCAGATTTCCCTGCATATGAGTTTTTGCGTGTGTGCTATTTGTGAGAATGAATGAATTTGTTTTCTGAATGTGTTTACTGTGTATATTCATGAATTCCATGAATGTATGTATGATTCATTTGCAGGAATAGATAGAATTCTATGTCTGTATTTTCTAAGTGTTTTGGGTTCTCACAGCTATGCAAGGAGTGCACATCAGAGTTGTTAGAAAACTCTGAAATACCTACGTAAGGAGTGTGCAAGGACTTTGTTGTGAGTTCTATGAGGAGTGTCCCAGGTGGACACACCAAAACTATTCATAAGCTCAGAAGGGATAATGGAAGGAGTGCATCGAGCGAGCGCTAAGAGTGTGCCTACACTCAACATAGTGTAAAAGATCATATAGGGGAAGGTAAGTGAAATAATTGCATAGATCCAACGCAAGGAGTGTAGAGGCTAAACCACTGATAGGTTCAGATAATATTAAGAGAGATCATGTGAGTTTGTCCAGAGAACAGGTGCAAGGAGTGCATAGAGACAATACTTTGTTAAGTGTTGGTCAAGCTCAAGAGGGTAAGCGCAAGGAGTGCGCAGGTGACTATCAAAGCCCCAAGCTTAAGAAGGAAAGCGCCAGGAGTTATCCAGATGCCAATTAATTCAAGTACTAAAGCTCAAGAGAAAGAGCATGGGTGTCGAGAAGGAACAAGACGTCTTCTAGAGGAACAAAGGGAATGAACCCCTTGAAGTTTGAGCAATTGAAAGTTCAAGAGAAATAGCGCAAGTGTTCTCTAGAGACCAGTCCAAGTTTTAGACTACAGGAGAACACAAGAAGAGGCCAAGGAGTCAGCCTTGCAAAGAAGAAGATTCAAATGCCAATCCTTTAATAATTTGAGAAATCTTTCATCGAAAGGAAAACACATAAACAACAGAGGAGGAGAAAGCTACAACAGTCATTGGATTGGCTATAATATTTGATATGGGTCGTTAGATCAACCCAAGACAAGAGGAGGAGCATGCAATAGTGGAGGATAGATCTTAGTCATTGGATCTGAGAACATAGATCAACAACCACTGGACCCATGTAAGTAGTGTGGACGATAACCCTTAGGTCCTTCATACTTCACCGCTTTATCAAAGTTGAGTTGTGGTTGAAAATGTAGGAGAAATCCCCGAAGCTCCAAAGTCGTTGAGCAGATCCTGGCCATTGGCATCAGGGCCACGTGTCAGCAGATTGTAAATAGTTCGGGAGTCCGGAGGAAATAAAGTATTTTTTCTGGAGTAATAAAGACTCCCAAAGGCCGTAGCAGATCCTGACCATTGGCGTTAGGAGTACGTGTCGACAGATCACAAGACTTTGGATATTTGGAACTCTAGAGGAATTTGGGTGTAATTTGTTTTGGGTCAAGAATCCCTAAAGGACAGAAGGTCGGAGTCCATCTCGATCATCCGTTGGAGTGGATGCATGAACCGTTGATCGAGACTCTTCACGTTTTCAGAGTTCAAAAATCCAGAAGGAAGCATAGTTCAAGGTGTGAAAAGGTCCGAAGCTCAAAGCCCAGACTAAAAGTAGGTCATCGATCTGAGGAGGGCGTCATTCGTCCGATCTGCAAGTTCGGAGTGTGTGTATTTAGAGGTATTTCCTATTTAAACAGGGAAGACTCTCGAAGCCCGAAGCCACGAAATTACTGGGAGTTGTAGATCTTGGCATGGAGAATGAACCATTGATCCCATACTTTTCCAGGTGTTCACCAATTTGGCGTTCAGAGGGATTGAAGTGTTATATTGTGAAGACTCCTGGAGTTTGAAGCTCTAGATTGACAAAGTAGCATGCTTCATTTGGCACCTGGTTTTAGCCCGTGGTCACATGCCATTTTCATTGGATAAAAAGGGATAGCGCCTATAATAAAGGTAAAAGGGGGCTTAGAGAAAGCACTCGTAGGTCTTTGTGGGACCTACACAAGGAATTTAAGGGAATGTGTGCATTAAGAGAGGATCCAACAAGGATTCGAGAACTAATTTAGCTCCTACGTGAACGATCCTAGACTGGGAGGTCACACGAGCCCTAGGCGGTGGTGAGGGTTTGCATCAGATAGGGGCCAAATAAGGGTGTTAGAGAAGGGTCGGGTACACAAAAGATAATTTTGTTAAAAACGATAGGTATCACTAGAATCAAGGCGAAGAGAGGAACCCAGTGGGATAGGTCTTTTTGTTTTTTACTCCTGTGGAGTTATACTCTAGCTTGAATAATATTTCTGTGACGAAATGCCCAAATGCTTAACAAGAAGAAATGTGTAGTAACTTTGCAACTGTAATGCAAAAGGCATAGTTGCCTAGAAATAGATCTTGTATGTTCTAGTTTTTTTTTTGTTTCTATCCCAAGGGTAGGATACTCAGGGTTTCTACAGAAAAGGGTTTTCCCTATGATATAACTCTTTGATATACATGTGGGGTCCAATAATAGGACTCAAACCACTATCTCAGAGAACCAACTAAGACGGCTAGACCATGCCCTTAGTTGTACTACCCGACTACCCAGGTACTAAAGAGTATCTTTTGGAGTGTTGCTCTCGGTGGAATTATAACATTCAAGCGGCCAATCGGTTTATCTATGGAGGGCTTCAAGAGATGTAGTTATATCTGTATACAGGTGCTATCTGATGCGCTACCACTCGAAGGGGTAGCAACATGGGTTACAATCGTGGCCAACATATGTGCGCTTAAGTACCTCGTGTATTTCCTATGTGTATGACTCCCCGATTGTGGGTTTATGCGCGTAACAAAAGATCTTTGTAGATTTAAGACGCCATAATACGTCTTTACCCTGAAAAAATTTAACCCACAATTTTCTATCGAGGAAGGTGCTCTGATACCACTTGTAGTATTCCAAATATAAAATAGTATGCAGAACACAAATATTTTAGCATAGAAATGGTAGAGAAACAATGATATAACCAGAAAAATACCAAAATAATATCATAATAACACCAGAAAAAACACCTTGATTAGTGATATCAATGTTCACTTGCCTCTTCGAGGGGGAAACCTCCAGCAAAGCAAATTTCTATGACAATAATCTCCAAGACAAGATTTCTCATACCCTCTATTCCTATTTATACTAAATCTATCTATCCAAAAAAATAATCTAAGGAAGATCCTTTTAGAAGTGGAAGTTTCTATTAGATCTTCTTACATTTGACTTATTCCTCCTTATTGCTAGCCTTTATTAATATTGACCTTTATTACATGAAATCATATTATTCTACCTAAATAAGAAGTTAAGAAGATTAAGTCCCTAATTAACATTAGTTATGATTAATTATTCAATGATATTGTTGACATAAATTAGATTAATTATGTAATGATATTGTTCACATAAATTAGAGTATGATAAATCTCAATTACACAGAGGTATTCAAACATACATTGTAAAAATTTATTAAAAACTCACATTTTATAATTATGTTGTATCCATTTTTTTCTTTTTGGTTGTATAGGTAAAAGCCGAACGGGAAACTCACTTAATGTAAAGGTTCAAATATAAATAGTGAGACTTCAAAGAAAAAACGCATTTTATAATTATCCGATTCTATTCAGATATTTTTGGCAAAGGTTCATAAATTTTAAGACTTTAAAAAAACCCACATTTTATAATTATCCGATTCTATTCAGATTTTTTTGGCGTATAGGTGAAAACTTAACCGGAAACTCACTTTTTTTTTTCTCCAAAAAATTACACTTTATATTAATAGTAACATGAACTAAATTGACAAGAACCAGTCAGCGAGTACCAAACCGCTGTCATTCTCTATATCACAGCTGCGAGAGGGAGTATGATGCAGAGGAAGTAGGCAGCATAAGTATCATACAGGGAATATTCGAAGGGATCAGAACATAAAACCTGTTCACAATTTTGAGTTGTGTCAAAAAGCAGAGTGCCCAGAAATAACCAAAGATTCATCTTCACCCAATGTGAAAGTGAAAAAACAGAACAAAAACTAAATATGAGCCGAATGGTAACTAATATAGGTCTAAGAAGAGACGAGGCCCTCTGTGCTTCTCATAACATTGATAATATATAAATTTCTTTGGAGTGCCAGCTTCGAGAGGTTGTCTGCTTCACGATTGTCATCTCTGTAGACATGCTCGAAAGTGATTTTTTTGGAAAGAAGAGATTAAAAAACTAACTCGTTCCTTCCAACACTCCAAGGAGATGACTTGAAGCCGCCCTTTGCCACACATCCAATCTACAGTGATCTTTGAATCACCTATGAGATGCAAAGACTTAATGGACAACCTATTTGCCAAGGTAAGTAACGCCCAAGATCCTAAAAATTCCGCTCTTGTATTATTCTCAGGACCGCAATTAATGAACCAGTTGTAGCTGCAAAATTCGTTGACTTTTAAAACCCCGCCAGCTCCACTATTTAATCCAGACATTGAGGCTGCTCCATCGAACCACCCAATCACATTGTTGAAAGAAGTCCGAATCAGTCCAATTTTAAGGACAACAGTTGGCCGCTCTCTAGTGTGGTCATTTAAAGACAAGAGAGATTGATAAATTACATTACTTGCCGATGGCCTCTTGTCTTCAAAGATGGATTGATTCCTTTCCCTCCACAAATACCAGCAAATCAAGGCTGGTAATGACTTTAGCTTTGGATTTTTTGCACACTAGTATTTGTCGCAGTCATTAAAGTTGTTTCCAGACCAACTGCCTTCGTAGTTTATGTCTGATTTGAGCTTCTTCCAAACATCAATTGTGAAAGAACGGTGCAGAAAAAGATGTTGAGTTTTTTCGTCACTAGTTTTGCATAGAAGGCAAATCCCTGGACCCCTAAGACCTCTGCGCTAAAGGTTATCCCATAAAAGTAACTTGTTCTCAGCAAGAAGCCAAATAAAAAGTTTTATTTTCAGAGGCATAGGCCACCCCCAAGACGTCCTTCGCCAACCACTCGTAATGCAATTCCATTTCAGTTTTTTTGTTGCCAGGTAGATGTTCTTAACTGTGATTTGCCCCGATTTGTTGTCTCCGGCCCATTTGATAGAATCTGGTTTCATTTGCAGGAGGATGTTGTTGTTGATGAGAGCCAATCGATAACAATTCCATTCCACTTGCAGGTGCCCTATCAGATCAAGTTCCTCACTAGGAAACCAATTTGTGCCAATCAAACACTTAAGGCAAAGCTTCGTTTCGTAATATATAGGAACATGTGCATGCCAACAATTAGTTTTATTAGGTCCAAGCATTTCTTCCCCACAACTTCGCGCACCTCTTTGAATGCTTCAAATATCTTGGTTACCGCATCAAAGTTGACTCTCTCATACCCTCTGAGTGGAACTGGCTTATTGCTAAAATCGAGAAAAGAATTGGCCACTGGTGCAACCGTTGGCTCACTTTAGGAGACCAATTCACCCTCCTCAAAGGAGTTTTGGAGGGCCAACCTGTCTACTGGATGGCCCTAGCATCCATTCCCAACTCTGTGCTAGACAAGCTAAGGAAACTGTCATTTTCCTTTCTCTAGTTGGGATGCTCAACTTACGCTTGCCAACTTTTGTGCAGCTGGGAAGCATTTGCAAAACCAAAAAAAAAAAGAGGCTCAGGGATTTGAAACCTCTTACACTCCACCCAAGCCTTGGCAACCAACTCCCTTTGGCGTGCTATAACTCACACTGGAATCTGGCATTCTGTTCTAAAAGAAAAATATATGTCTCACACATCTCTGGCCTCCTGGCTCAGAACTGTTGCGCCTCCTCTGAGATCGACATCAACAAAACCGTGAGTTGGATAAAAAACTCTTTATGCTGGCTTCCGGGATCGGGACTCTCCATTGTCATGGGCAAAGACCACATCACAGGTATGGAATCAAATTTCGCCCTCTCTCATGATCTAATTTCTACTTTAAATTCAAATCAAGTTTACTTCCTCTTCCAAGCAGCCACAACTCGCCAATCTGGCTCCCTACTAAACACTTAAAAATCCATCCTGGATCTCGCGCTCCCCGCAAATCTTGCAGTTGAGTGGACCTCCTTCTGCCAACACCTTGCTAACACTAGCATCCAACTCAATACATCAGACGACCAGTTAATGTGGACGGGGGTGATCAATCGGGCCACCTAACAATGCAGAACATCTACTTAGAAATCGCAAATCAACATTGGCCCATTGCTAAAGGTAGTTGGAGACACTGCCTCTAGTCCTGGAGCTTACTTCTCAAAATAAAGCTATTTTCCTCAATTTTTCTTGCCGATAAGATCAACACCTTAGACCTCCTCCAGAAGAAAGGATGGATTGGCCCCAACATATGTCATCTCTGCCATCTCAAAGAGGAATCTGCATAGCACATCTTCATTCACTGTGCTTTCGCCAGATTTGTCAGGGCCATTATCACAGCTGCCCTCAATATAAAATACACCTTGGATGGATTTACATTTCTAGATTGCTTCGAGAATTGGTCCAAAAACTTCTCTCTCTACCTAAATCTCCCCCTCATGGCCTGCTGGTTTATTTGGACAGATAGAAATAACTTCATCTTTGAAAATAGACCCCCTTTAGCCACCTCTATTGCCTACAAAACTCTCGAACTATACCATACCTGGATTGGCATCTGTTAGAATATAGAAGATTGTGTGCTCATTTTACCATTGACGATACCCTCGTCACCTAACCATAGGCCGAAGCCACCCTCCGAGCACCTTAACCATGACTGAAAATGTGTCAAAATGAGAACTGGCGCCCTGTATTTATAATGGTTCTGTCAGATTTGTTGGGGCTGACTTCTTCTTCTAGATATGTGTCTGTTCAGTATATTATTATTATTTCTAGCCGACTTCTTCTCTTGGAGGATAATAACCTAATATAAATAATCTTCTTGAGTCGACAAGGCTTCTAGGGTTATTAGCCAACTCATTAGGGTTTTCTCTTGCTTTCTGAAGTCTTCTATTCTCGTCAGGTTCACACATAGAGGTAAATACCTCCCACAACTACCATAATATTAACACTCCCTCCTAGCTAGGGAGGTATTACAAGTAATGGTCTTGAGCACAAAAACATACCATTTACCCGGTAGCATCAATATAGTCGTCTAGACTATTTCATGACTAGATCATGAGAATCAACATCACCATCAGCTGCATCATCTCTTGAAACCATACTTCATCTGAGTAATTAGACATGATGTTGGATAAGTCACTCACACCATAGAGTGACACAAGAGTCACTCTTATAATCTAGAGGAGTAAATGTTCAGAACCAATTTCTGTCTGGAAAATCTTTGTTCATCATTCATTTGAATGGTGATTATTTTCAATAAATTGTTGATAGTCTTCAAGGAAGTTAGAAAAAAAATAGAACACAACTGTGTCTATCCATAGTAGTACATAACTATAATCCAGTGGTTCACTACCACACCAAGTAACACACAAGTACTTGATCAACAACGTATAGTTACGAACAATGGAACATATCCACCACAGTAGTCTTCATCTACTGTCATACAGTCTTCATAACAACATCTGATGGAAACTTGCATAGAAACAATGGTATGATATAAACTGAATCATCTGGGCCAATCTTTCACTCACATCTGTGAGCTCTGAAAGAATATATGCCTCAGGAACAGTGGAACATATCCACCACAGTAGTCTACATCTACTGTCTTCATAACAAACATCTGATAGAAACCTACACAGAAACAATGTTATGATATAAATTGAATTATCTGGGCCAATCTTTCACTCACGTCTGTGAGATATGAAATAATATCTGCCCTCAGAGTAGAACAATGAGATATCTGGACTATTCTTCTTAAACAAGGAAGAATAATTATCATGTCTTCTTAACATGGACCATTCTTCACCCTGGGCCATTCTTCCTACACTAATCAAAGTGCACCCTGGAGAGAATGTATAACCCTAAGGAATGTTGAGTCTAGACCATTCCCCACCCTGGGCCATTCCTCCTACACTAATCAAAGTGCACCCTGGAGAGAATGTATAAACCCTAAGGAATGTTTTTCCTTGATTGTTGAGCCTGGACCATTCCCCACCCTGGGCCATTCCTCTTACACTAATCAAAGTGCACCCTAGAGAGAATGTATAAACCCTAAGGAATGACTGTCCGAACCATTTCCTCTGTTAACCACAAGAGGAAAAGACTATCCTGCATCAACCTCCAAAACAGACCATTCCTCATGTTAACCACAATGAGAAACCGTTGTTCGGTGAGGCGGGACAGTCTTCTTGAGTAACCCTCAAGAAGAGAGACTGCCCTGGACCACTCCCCATGTTAACCACAATGGGAATTCATTGTCTATGATACATTAGCAATCAGACTACTTCACATGTTAACCACAATGGAAAGTGACTGTCCGTAAGTAGTCTCAATCCACTTTCTGAACAAGAAAGCATCTGTCCAAGATGGACTATTTTTCAAATTTAAAGATGAATGTCTTCAATAATGTTTTTAGTGCTCCCTCCTAACTTGGAGAGTCATTTCTTCCTTTTTCAGTAAGAAGGAAGTTGTTTCCACGAGCTCTAGCTTGAGTACGCAAACTCTTTCATCTTGGATAGAAGCTTTACCAAAATGTCTGCTT
>ML777265.1:424667-453568 GCA_009831015.1 Picea engelmannii | reverse complement strand
AAAAAAAAAAAGATGAACCTTGAAAAACATGAATTGTTTGGCCCTCACCACTCATTTTTCATCCTCAAAAAAACTATGCATATTTTGATTCTCTAATAATTTTAATAAGAACCATAAATTTTCTTGGGTTTCTTGTGTATTTCATTACTTGATAAAGCATTTATGAATTACAATAGAGTCTAATTAATAGTATTTGACCAATTAAATTTTAGATGGTGGCATTATTCTAAGAACCTAGCTATTTGAGACCATGAAAAGGAGCAAAGTTGTTAGCATGAAGAGAAAAAAAAATAAATGACAACTTAAGATATTATTTTAAAGTTCATTTGAGCTATTTATTCGAGCTATTTATTGAGACCACGAGAAGGAACAAAGCTTCAAGCATGAAGAGATAAAAGGAGAGAAAAAAAAGATGGATGACAATTTAAGATATTATTTTAAAGTTCATTTAATTGATCTTTAAACTAGCACAGCCGTTAGGTCGCGGATGGTAAACGCTGAAAGGCATTTACGGTTGTTAAAAACACAACGCCGAAACGATTCGCGATTGTTGGTGATGCCAACACATAAATACGACCAAACATGTCGGTAGAAATATGAAACACTTTAATATCTGTGCGAATATTTTAATATTTTTTAATAGGTAGTATACGTGGCAATAAGTTAGTGAACACAGTAAATTTTAAACACTATTAGGTAAATGTAAAAAAGTAAACATATAAACAGATGTCTTTATAACAACTTAGTAGTTAATGGATGAAATCAGAGCCATTCATTTATTGTGACGACTAAGAATATTCAAGGGATATTTAATCTTGTCCATAGAAAACTTATTAAGAACTAAAAACCTATTAAATGTGCCCATTGTCAATAGGTGTACGCCTTTCGGCGTAATTATTGAATTTTAATAAGTGATAAGTTGAAATATAGTGTTTTCTTAATATTTTTTAAAATGTGATTATAACTATTTTGAAGAGAAAAAAAAATGAATGACAACTTAAAATATTCTTCTAAAATTCATTTAATTGATCATCAAACCTCCACTTACTTATTAAACTTGTAGTTAATAGTAAATTGAAATATAAAACTTCCACTTACTTATTAAACTTGTAGTCAATGGTAAATTGAAATATAATGTTTCCTTTATGTTTTTTGACATGTGATTATAACTATTTTAAAATTTTATTATTTTTATATTTTGAATTTATTCTCATTTTCTTAAAATGTATTAATATATCACTTAATGAATTTAAATTAATTAGTTGAAATATATTAATTTACTTTTTAATTTCAATTCACAAATTATTTTCATATTCAAAATAAAAATTAAATAAAAATCACATATAATACGTAATAATTATAATTAATACATAATAATTATAATTAAATAAAAAACAAAAATATACAATAAAAAATGATTTCAAAAACAAACCCATCAAATATTTATTTAATAAAATTTTACCCGTTGTAAGAATTAGTCAAAGCATAATGGTTACTCAAAGTTTATTTTATCCCGTATTTGCATTATAATGAACTCCATCCCCTAAACTCCAGTCCACTCCGTGATGTAGTTGAATTTATGTTGACACACATGGAGACTGCAGTCCAGTCCAAGATCTAGTCCAGTACACTCTGCCATTGAATCGGGCGTGAAATATCAAAAGTTTACGACCGACACAGTTCTCATGTTGTCGCTGATTCCTATTTCTCTGTTTTAATAAGATAGTAATAATAATCTTCTTCATATAATAAAACTAACTAGGTCCAGGCATTCTCTACCATCTAGAATTACGAGATAAATGAGGAGGTGTGAAATTCATTCCATGTTTAACATGGAATTTTACAAGTGATATTTAAGAAAATATCTATAATAAAATATAAATAATAAAAAAATTGTTTTATATTTAATGTAGAGTTGGTATGTATTATTTTTTTGTTTGCTAGTTTGTGTGAGGGAATAGTAGATGGACACCAATTCTTAACATGGTTAGATTTTTTGTCCCCACCAGTTTATTACTAGTCATTTATATTTTATTAAATAGTTTGATATGTATCATTTAAAAAAATATAAATAACATAAAAAAATTCAATTGGGTCATAAATAAAATATTTCAATATTTATCTCTCTCTCTCTCTCTCTCTCTCTCTCTCTCTATATATATATATATATAATTTCTTATACCATTAATAGAAGTTTTCTACATTAAGTGTTTATAATTTATTCAATGCTTAATAGGGAGTTGACACTTAGTATTTAAAAAAAAATATTTTTTCAATGTCCAGCCTAGGTTTTATACACACATGTATATTTTCCACAGAATAATTGTTTCCCCTCATTTCAAGGATGGTAACTAGGGTAAACTAGATTTTGTAGAAAGCTGAGGCTTTTTGGATAGCTTGCTCATTTAAGAGCCAAACATGTCACTTGCCTGAACTAGGGTGGGGGGTAACTCCTTTAGTTCTTAACATGTTCTTAAAAAACATTATTAACAAAAAAAAAAATTGAACTTTGACCATAAATAAATTATTTCAATATCCACTTTTAGTAAAATATTTCAATATTAACTATATATATATATATATATATATATATATATATATATATATATATATATATATATATATATATGATGATGATGATGATGATGATGATGATGATGATGATGATGATGACGACGTTCAACAATGGCGAAACCTACTATGTGTAGTAAAGTTTGGGGTTAGCACGTTTACTTTACCAGCTATTAGACAGTTAGTATTTTCTTAGAGCATCTCTTTACCAGATTTCCTAGGCGATTTAGCCTTGTGTTTGTTAGAATATTAGTGGATGTTCTCGTTTTACCATTGACAATACCCTTGTCACCCAACCATAGGCCAAAGCCACCCTCCGAGCACCTTAACCTTGACAGAGAATCACTCTGGAAGCAAACCCTAGGCTAGATAGCCAAACAAAGGGTAATGCACCTTTCCTCAAGGATAATGATCAATAAGAGCTAATTAGATAGTCCAAACCCTAACCAAGAGATAGTCCAAGCCAAACATGATTTGCTAGATGCAACGGTTGCAATGACAACTCTCCTCAAACCTACGCACAAGACTGGGTAGTGCAGTGTGCACAAGTTGCTGCTCTACAATTCTGAGACTGCCTGCCAGAATGAGAACTGGCCTCCTATATTTATACTAATTCTGGCTAACTGCCTGGGCTGACTTCTCATTCTGGGTATCTGTTTGTTCAATATATTATTATTTCTTCTGGTTGACTTCTTCTCTTGGAGG
Source organism: Picea engelmannii (assembly GCA_009831015.1). Lineage (NCBI taxonomy): Eukaryota > Viridiplantae > Streptophyta > Pinopsida > Pinales > Pinaceae > Picea > Picea engelmannii. The sequence continues at coordinate 450,292 of ML777265.1, read as the reverse complement.
CTAATAACCTAATATAAATTATCTTCTTGAGCCGACAAGTCTTCTAGGGTTATTAGCCAACTCATTAGGGTTTCTTCGTGCTTCCTGGAGTATTCTATCCTTGTTAGGTTTACACGTGGAGGTAAGTACCTCCTGCAGCTACCATAATATCAACAGTTTTTAGGGTAGTTTTTTGAGATAGGAAGATTACTTCCTTATTTCACCAACTATTTAGTCAGTTATCTCCTTGATTTGCCTATGGACACTTTTCAGTTTTTAGCATAGTGAGATTAGGTAACTGTCCTTTGTGGATTTCACTTGGAAGATAAACATTAAGTTCCCTTGTAATGGACTTTATGACCGATATTTGATATTGTTATTTAGATGCTTCATTAAAGAGTGCTCACAAGCATTTAATTGTTTTTTACTGGTGGAAGCTAGAGGATAGGATTTCTTTCCTTTCTAGGAAACTGAATCGACTCCTATACATGGCTAGGTGACTTATATGGTGGACACATGGCTCAAAACAACTTAAGCAGTGTTAATATTCATGTCATTGAGTTAATGAACAACGAAGACAAAGTGAGGTGGTAGCATGAAGGCTTCTTCACCAAGATTGATGCACTGTGTGGGGGCCAGACACTTTCACTCCCATTAAATATTGATGTAGCAAACATTTCAGGTGATAGGACTACTACATTGACAACTTCCCTGAAATCCTCTGGCAGACTTGAACATTCCTCCACTATTCATTGTAATGAAACAAAGTTTCCACACAACTCTCCATTGCCTGTGTTAGAAAAGACAAATTCTCCTCCTTCAGAGAAGTGTTTAGAAGTGAATTTTACACAGCCTCTAGGTGCAATATTCAGGTCATCGTTGTTGATAACAAACAAGGCCTTTACTTCTATGTCAGGGATGGTTTATGGAAAGGATCTTACATAGTAGCAAGGACTAAACTCACATTTTGTTCCTCAATCAACAGAGCACGAAAGGAAAAAATATTGGAAACCAAACAGAAAGGTTCGTAAGAAGGTACTCGGGTCTTATGTGGGCCTAGAAGAGGCTGCTAGATTAGTTCTTTGTGGGGTGGTGGGTAGATTGGCCTATCCTTACATTAGTAAGGGTAGCTTTCTAAAATGGCTAGAACAATAGTGGACAAACTTTCCGGGCTATCTTCCAGAAACCCTCCATTTGAAGAAAGGGTGGTTGGGCTTTGTTTGTAGATCTCGAGAGGATTCAACTAGATTGTTGGAAGCAACTTGGTTAAATGGGGTTTACAGTCTCATGCTTAAGCACTGGAGAGTGGCATTTGACCCAGAGACGCAACATTTCCAGTTCCGTCATTTGTGGGTTCTTATGCCTGGAATCTCAATACATTTGTGGAATTTATGGGCTTTGCAAGCCATTGGAAACTCCCTGGGGAAGTTTCTTGCAGTAGATCATGTAGGCCTATCAAATTCTTCAAGAAAGGTGGCTAGGGTTTTAGTCGAAATTGACTTACATGGTGGACTGTCAGAGGTAATGGATATTGAATGGCCTAGTTGACACATGAGACATAATCTGGACTTCCTTGGGTTACCTTTTCATTGTAATCGGTTTCATGGTTCTAGTCATCTCCGTTGGAGGAGGAATCCAAGGACACGTTTTTACAAAGAGACCCTCCAGAGTACATGGCAAAGTATGATTTGGTGGACATCGGAGGCATAGGCTACAACCTGGATTCATCATTTCTGGAGGATGACAAAGACACACTCACTGGTAAGTTGAATCAACATTGCCCTAGTTTTTTTTCTACACTTTCCTTTTGGGAAAAGGGGGATTTAGAAAAATCAGTTTGGCTTCGGTCCTCTACCTCTGGGGTCACGAGGTTCATACCTAAGGGAGGTGGTAAAAAATATGATCCTGTATTATTTGTTGATATCCCTACAAGGTCTTCCCCTAATGATAATGTTGGGGTTGAGGTAACTGGTGAATTACCTAAGGTCACCCTTAATCCCTCCTTAATGGAGTCACGTTTCACGACTAAGACTTTGTCGGACTCCACCAACCCCCCACTGGACAATACTCCTTTAGATAGAATGTGCTCCCAAACACTGTCGGGTTATGGTGAACCGAAGTTGGATGAACCTACTCTGAGTGACATCCTTGACTCACTCATTCCTTTCGTTAGAGGAAACAAAAATGTTACAAAGTTACCAGTCTATAAAAGGAAATCGGTGGTAGGATCTGGCATGGTTTCGAAGGGGTATTCTTCTCGAGTTAACTCAGGGGAGGGGAAATAATTTTCTTGGTCAAGGGGTGTGGGGATATAATTATCACCCTTAAAAACTAGAAGTACCTAGAAAAAATTGGCATCACTAACACAGAGTAATGTTGATTTATCCTCTTCTCCCATAGATGGAGGGCCTCTTAGAGCAGTGAAAGCCCAGGATCGGGATAAATAATGTTACTTTTTTCCTTGAATACTAGAGAGACAAGAGGCACCCTAAAAAAGGCCTCAGTTATAAGACTTTTGGAACAGACCCGCCCAAATATCATTTTTTTTCAAGAAACGTTGGTATCGGCACAAAATCCCAGAGATTGTTAACAGGTACCAAAATTAAGGACAAACGTGACTTAGCTTTATTGAATGTTTATGGTCCATATATGGATCGTATAAAATTCTAGAAGTTGATTGTCGATAGTGGTTTACTCGATATCAAGAATCTAATAATAACAGGGGATCTAAATTTCATCACCTCTCCGGATGAAGTATGGGGAGGATCCACCGGACAGACTAGTTTTGATGATTTCTACAAGGATATTTTTGGGGAAAGAAAACTGATAGATGTGAAGCTGACAAATCTAGTTCCGATGTGGAGAAATGGTCGGATAGGGGTGGAAGAAGTGGCTAGAAGGTTAGACCAATGCATTGTCTCAGAAGATCTGTTATTAACCGTGGGTTTGTATCGCTCATGGGTGGAGTATCCATTCATATCAGACCATGTACCTATTCTCCTTTAGTTGGAAGCCACTCTGGAACAAAAAAACTTTCCTTTCAAATTTAATGCTCACTGTCTAACGAGTACAGAATTTGGAACTTTGGTTCATGAAACTTGGAGAGATCCAATGTTCCTGACAAAAATGGGTTCTCGGAAAAGGATCGTATGGAAGTTAAAGGTTTTAAAAGAAAAAAATAAACATTGGTTTAGAGTGAGATATGAAAGAAACTTTGAAAAACTTATTGAACTCGAGGCTGGAATCAAGTTATTGATAACCAACTTGATAGCAGACACTTCAAATCTAGAGGAAGGAAGGAGCCTACGTCTGATGGAACTAGAAAGCAACGATATCCTAAGAGGCACAAAAGAATTGTGGAGGCTACGCAGCAAAGCCATTTGGTTTTCGAGTGGAGACAACAACACAAAATTCTTTCACAACTTTTCTAACTTCAATCGAGCCAGGAAACACATTTGGGAGATTACGGACACTGGAGGGTCAAAATTTACAGAGTCGGTAACTATAAAAGAAGCATCCTTTAAGCATTTTAAGAATTTATACAAGGCACAAGAGACCCTGAACATAGCCAAACAAGTCAAGATTGCAGGTTATTTCCCAAAGATCTTCAAGGAGGAGCACTCTAATAGAATTTCTCAACTAGTTACAATAGAAGAATTAAAATTGGTTCTCATCAAATTAAAAAAAGCAAAGAGCCCAGGCCCAAATGGGTGGACCTCGGAATTTTTTAATCATTTCTTTGATGTTGTGGGCCAGGATCTCCTCAATATGGTGGAAGAAACGAGAAGTTTAGGATCATTAGGGGGCAACCAAAATGCGACTTTTTTGACATTAATTCCGAAGGCAAACAAGCCCAAAACTTTTGATGATTTTCGATTGATCTCATTATGTAATTTATGTATAAATTAATCACAAATATTATCTCCAATAGGATTAAATCATATCTATCCAGTGCACTCTTTGCAGAACAAGTGGGCTTCCTCCATGGTAGGAGAATCCAAGAAGCTATTGGTACAGTCCATGAAATTTTACACAATATTAAAAAAAAGAAGTTAAGTGCATTGATATTAAATATGGATTTAAGGAAGTCGTATGACTGTGTAGATTAGGAATTTCTAAGACTCATATTGATATCAACAAGGTGCAAGATTCAGTTGACCAATTGGATCATGGCTTGTGTTTCGTCATCAACATTTTCAATTTTAATAAATGGAGAAGCGACACAATTCTTTAGAAATGGTAGGGGTCTATGAAAAGGGTTCCCATTGTCGCCCCTACTTTTTATTCTTGTCATGGAAGGGCTTAGCCTACTATTGAAATCTTCTCACGGAGAAGGTAAAATCACAGGTATTAAAGTTTCCAGTCTTTATAAGATTCTTCATGTTCTGTTTGTTGATGATATTATTATTGTGACGAGGGAAACCTTAAAGGAATGGTGGGAAATAGAAAAAATCATTTTTTTATTCTGCAAAGCCTATGGACTAATGGTAAATCAATCAAAATCCACAGTACATCATGCAAGAATTTCGGTTAATGATCTTACTCCCTTCAAAAATCTTCTTCCCTTTACATTTATGGAGATGTTCGTAGGGTTCAAGTATCTAGGATACTAGTTAATGATTGGATCGTACAAGGCTGAAGATTGGGACTGGATCCTAACTAAAATTATGAAGAGGATAGAGGTATGGTGCAATATATGTCTCTCTTTGGGGGGTAGATATACTTTGGTGAAAATAGTTTTAGAAGCCCATCCAGTATACTGGATGTCTATGGAAGCCATCCCTCATTTGGTATTAAATCAAATCAGGAAATTGATGTTCAAGTTCTTGTGGAATGGAAGCATAGATTATCAAAAAATCCACTTATGTAGATGGGAACTACTATCAAGACCTAAACAATTGGGGGGCTTGGGAATTATAAATCTAGCATTATTCGATAAGGCACTAAACACAAACTCATTATGGAGGGTCTTAACTCAACAAGAAATCTGGCATAAGCTCTTAAGAGACAAGTACATGAAGAATATTTCAGTTATTGATTGGGTGAGGTTGGCCAGTCATAAAATGAGTGCGGCATAGAGGATGTGGAATAGCATGGTACAAACTGTACATGTCATTCTTCATTGGCTGAGCTGGTCTCTAGGGAAATGAATTCACATTTTTCTAGGAAGAGATCAGATCTTTGGTTTGGGAGAAAAGGTCATACTTTCCGAACAAATGAGAACTATTCTTACCCAGAAAGGTATAAGAACACTGGATATAGCATCGGTCAATAAAGATATGATTACCTTATCTATGAATTGGATAAGCGGAAGGGATTTGGGAATCTGTGGTAAACTAGCAGCAGAATGGGATCATTACTGTGGAAACTTAAATGAGGCATGGGTTTCACTCAACGAGAAGGAGGACACCCTAATATAGACAGGAGGAGACTCCTCGGGTAGATTGACAGTTACAAATATCGATGTAGCACTAATGTCTACATTTGAGTGGCCACAGGTGAAGGGTTGGAAAAACAAAATATGGAAATGGGAAGTCCAATTAAAGAAAACAAAATTTATATGGATGGATATTCAAAATAAAATACTATCATGGCAAGTATTATAGGGTAAAGGGTGGCAAGTACTGAACCGCTACCCCTTATGCAAGGCCGATAATGAGGACGTTGATCATTTACTTGTACATTGTCGTTATACACTGTCAGTTTGGGCTAATTTAACTTTCCATCTTAAACAAAATTTACATTGGAATGGACAGTCACTAAATCATTGCTTTGAGTCCTGGGCAAAAGACAAAGGTTGTCCAATAATTCTAGCTATTCATATTTGTTGTTTTATATGGGCCAAAATAAATCAAGTAATATTTGAGGAAAAATCCCTTTCCAGTTGGGAAGTCATTATTAAAACTCTTCAAAATCTTAGTCCAAGCAACAACCCAAAAGTTAATAATGCTATTAAATGGAGCCCAGTGATCCAAGATACCGATCATACAATTGCCTTTTTCGATGGAGCGTCAATCATGAAGGGTAGGAATTGTGGGGCTGGGGGAATTTTCAAATTTTCTGCACAGAAAGCTTGTAGATGACACATGAATGGAGGCAATGACAAAAATTCAAAAGATGAATTATTGGGCACATGGGTGACATTAACTATTTCAAAAATGTGGAATATTTCAATGTTAAATATCCTTGGAGACTCGAAGGTTATAATCGATTGGCTCAACAACAAATGTATATTAAATGCCAACGATTTAGAAGGATGGAAGTACAGAACTAAGGAATTATCTTCACAGCTCTGAGATATCAGCTATATACACATCTACAAGGAATTCAATAAGGAAGCAAACCGCCTCTCCAAACAAGCATTGGTTGGGCCTGCAGGCAGATTGACTTATTACAATTTGGATAATGGAAAGGATGATCCACTGACTCATATAAAACTCTTTTAATACTTGTATTTCAATTGGGTGGACCTTGGATTATTTTGGTTTTATTGTGAGTTTATGAGTATATTCACTGAGATGAGTAGAATATACCATAATTTTGTTTTATTTTGAAGAAAGTGATAACAATTTTTTTTGTTAAGTTCCATTTACGATTTGTGATGGAATTTGTAATCATCGCCAGACTGGACTAGATCATTAGGGACTTCGGAGTCATAGTAATTATTGATTTGAATGGGGATAGTAAAAGTCTATTAAATAGTATTGACTTTTTAGAATATTCTGAAAAGTGGGAGGACCATTTGATATGGTTTGAAGATGTAAATGAAATTATAAGCTTAATATAATTTCGAGCAAATTTTCTTTGGAAAAAAAAGAAAGCGAAGAAACTAGTGTAGATTCATCTTAACTCCACATCTTGATGCACTGAGAGGGATCAATTCCCTCAAGGTGCAAAACTGTTTTTAGAAAAAAAAACTCAAGGAAACGTTTGCAACTTGAGAGATTTGATCTTTTTTTGTGCATGATAGATTCAATGCTAAGATTGATATTAATATTAAAGAATAGTATTAGATGGTAATCTTGATAAAGCCAAAAATAAATTATACATAGAGAGAGAAAGAGAGAGAAAGTGATTGAAAATCAAAAATTTATATTTCATGATAGATTTAGAATTAAGATAGATATTAATATTAAATAATAGTGTTAGATGGTAATCTTGATAAAGCCAAAAAGAAATTATAGAGAGAGAAAGAGAGATGAAGTAATTGAAAGTCAAAATTTAATATTTCCACCTATAACTACTTTCTATATGACTTGTAATTCTTTCAATGCTTAATATGGAGTTTGTCTAACATTCAAAAGCCATAAATAAAATATTTCAATGTCCACCTTAAGTAAAATATTTCAATATCAGTTTTCAATTTAAATAAAATATATCAATGTATAGCTTGAGTGGGCCTAATGGTTAAAAACATGTGTTTCCTCCTAAAAAGTAATGGGTTCAATTAAGAGTCACACCTCAAAGATAATAGGAGAATTCTAAACATTCTATGATTTGGAATTTTTCTAATAATCATCACATAAATTTAGTTATAAAAGAATTGTGAGTTGCAATTTTTCATCACCGGATTTTCATTTTTTATTATAAAAATAGATTCAACATCCTTAAAAGCCCCTATTTCAACCAAATTGTACAATATTAAAAATTAATATATGTTCTTCCAACAATTCTCTTAAATTCTTAAAATTTTGAAAAAAAAAAGTCGAACAAGAAAAATACAAACCTTAACATGTTTAAGGTAAGCAAAATCTATAAACTAAACTTGAATTTATAGATTAATGTTACATATTTGATCATTATGACAATAAATGATTGATAAACTTATGGATACCGAGGGGACAATAGCAAAGGGATGTTAATAGCAATCTTCCACGACACCGATCACTTACACCCTTCCTGACACGTGTAATATTAATTTGTGTCATGTAGTGATCTTGGTGTATTAATAAATTTTATATAATAGTATTGAAATATTATATTTTTGAGTTATTATTGTATTTAAAAAATTAAATACATTTAGAATTTATTCTAAATCAAATATGTTATCTATATAATTATTATAAATGAAATATTATTCAGGTGATAGGAGTTAGATGGGTCATCTATGATTATGAAGGAAATCGTGAATCTGTCTATGTTTGGGGGTTAAGAATTGTAGCAAACAACCAAGCTGAAGCATATACTCTAGTGCAAGGACTTCCCATCATCATTAGCTTAGAAATAAGAGAAGTGGTATTCTTAAGAGATTCAAGGTTCGTCATTAACTCATTGACTCATTACAAACCTTTGAAAGAATTCCATCTAGCTTCGATCCTCTCAAGAATATCAAAACTCACATAGAAGTTGGCCAAAATCTCTTTCTACCATGTCTTCAGAGAGCATAATGGAAAGGAATATGGTGTGGCTAATGGAGTATATGGATTACCACAAGGAACGTAAAAGAAAAACAAGGTTGTATCATTTTCTTGTATCCCCTAAGCTCACCACCTTTGATTCACTTCATAGACATGTCATTTTCATATTATAAGGAAAGCTCTAAAGATAGGTGGGTGTCAAGCACGTGGGCTGGAGCTTCAAATACAAAGTTCTCATAATGTAGCTTGAATTCGACATGGGAGAGTTATTATGTTATACACCTTACATTCATTTTCATTATGCACAATAGGACTATGTCAAGCGAGGTCTAGGAGGATATGAATGAAGGTGGGAAGATTTATGGATCCCTTGATTTAGTATTTCGTAGTTTTTGGGATCATACTTCGATGGTATCTCTTAGGTCGGTAGTGTGTGAGGATCATGCTATTATTCCTACATGATTTTGATGCTCAGTATATTGAGTAAGTGTTTGAACCACATGGTTTGTAGTTTCATGGTGCAACAGAGTGGTTGTTTTCATTCAGATGCTCTCTCGAATCTTTGTTTAGTGATGGCCTGTTAGGAGGTTATTTTTTTGGTTTTGTATTAAGTGGGAGGAACTTAGTCTCTTCTTCTGGATTAGTGTCTCTGTTTCCTTTTGGGTTTCTCATATTATTATTGTTGTGTGGCGACAACCCTATTATGATGAGTTGTTGTGGTACCCTTCTCTAAGGAATTGTGGATTGTATAGAAATAAAATGTTTCCTTTTGGAATTTTTCATATAATGGACCCCCAAGATATTAGATATTTTTGCAGGGTATGGGGAGATATGATGATCCAGATTATTTTCGGCAGGAAATGAGAGTGGAGATATAATAAAGAAAAGTACAAAGATATCTCGAATATTCAATAATATAACAGAAATGTATCAGAGATGCAAACATAAACACAAAGATATAGTAATACACAATTTTATATTAATGAGAGAAAATGTACAAAGACTGTAAAAATATAGAGTGAAAGACTCTCTAGAATGGTGGAAGCTTATCTCTGAGAAGAGATGTGTCCACTACTCGCATTTGCAAGAAGATGATTTTACAATGAGGCTACAAAGGCCTTTTTATCATAAATAAAATCCAAAACCCTAACCCAAGAAGAAGAAAATCCAATAGTTTTGTGGACCTTGTTTTGGGTAGTTTGGTGTATCAACTTCCCGGGGGCGTAACTTTGGCATATGATCTCCATTTGGGATGCAAGATAGATCGTTGGAAAGGTATCATCGAGGAGATTATTTTTGGGAGATTAATTAGAGCCTCCGAATATCATTGAGAATCTCAATCCTTGAAAACCTTCATTTAGGCCTTCAAAATGGCCTTGGAAGTTAAAAACTGCTAAAAATAGTAAATTACCAAAATTACTAGAAAATTGTTTTAAGCCAGTTAGAAAAGGTGGGTGGCCATCGATATCCACCTGGATCAATCCTCCCTCCTCGAGAAGAAATGTTCTCCATTGCATTGAGTTTTCGGGGGAGAGGGAAAAGTGTTTGCTGAATCTGCATGTTGATGGGCTTCTTGCCTTGTTGGAGAAGTTGCGTTGCTTAGCTTGATGAAGGTTGTCACAAACCTGTGGCTGGAAGGGTTGGACCCTTTTAACCAATCTAGCTACATGAAATGTTTGTGTGCAGAAGGAATATTTGTGCTATGCTGCAGTATTTTCGACCTTCTTCTATTGGATAGAAGGTGCTTGGGCCAAGGCTATAGTGGTTACAGTATCCTTCTGTTCACCTTTTTAATAGATTGTGAAGAAGCTAAATTTTGTAGTATAAGATACTACGTTGCAGAAATGTTTAGGTGGGACAGTAGTCAGAAGCACTTCTGGTATCCTGTAGAGATGACCCCTTAGATTAACAATGACACTTTGGAGTCGAGACTCATAGATAGCATGGCACTTCAACATATATGGCTGGCCCAAGAGAACATCACAAACATCCAGTGGGGAAACATCACATAATACCTCATACTTCAAGGGTTGGATTCCATATGACAATCAACATTGTTGGCTAACACAAAGATCTTGTCCCCGATGAAGCCACCTGATTTTGTATGGTTGTGGGTGTGGTGTTGTCAACAATCTCAATTGTTTGATGACCTCTACTAAGATGAGGTTCTTCTGGCTTCCGCTATCAACAATAAAATGGAGCGGGGTCCCCTTCACCCACATCTGTGAATGACAAAGGTGTTCCCCCTGTTCATGATTTGTTGGTTCTTCTGGTTGAATTGTTGCGGTCGTGACAATAGCAGTGGGGTCTATGTCGATGATCTGTATTCTATCAGTATTTTTTGAATCAGATTATGAATAAGGTTTTGGCTCCTTGTCTTTGATTTCATCCACCAATTATTTTTTTGAGCGACATTCATCAGTTTTGTGCCAGGGTATTTTGTAGAAATCGTACCATTTTCTGGTTTCCTTCTTCGTCTTCCCGTGACCGTTCTTTTCCTATGGCTTGGACTGGTTTTTGGGAGACTGTTTGTTAGGGCCGTCTTTATCATACTTTGGTTGTTGCGGATTTGCAGACCCAAACTCTCATTTTTTCTAGTGCTTGAATTTATGCTCAATTTTAACAACGTATCGATAAGCAACACCGAGTGATGAGATGTCCAGAAAATCCATTTCAGTTTGGATGTATCTGTGTAGAGCCCCATGATATTTTAGAACCAAATGTTGTTCAGAGTCTTTGATACCCATATTGGTGCGCAAGGTATGGAAGGTATTGGTGAACTCTGGAACTGCTTGGCCCCTCTCTTGTTGTAGTGTGGTCCATCTCATATACTGGTCCTCATAGTTTCCAACATGGTAATACTGTTTCTTTACCACATCCACAACAAAATACAAAGTGGGATCAAACCCATATATTCTAGAATCTTCTGTGGAACTTTTCTCCCAGTAATTTTCCCACCATTTTTTTACATGGGGGAGAGATTTAAGGAGTGTGAAGGTGATTTTTTCCCTATTGGAAAAATAGTGAACAAAGAAATAACCTTCTAGCAGATTTAACCATTTGTCTAGGGCATCCACATCTATCTGACCTTCAAATATGGGAATATCAAAATTAACCTGTACCTTGAAAGGAGAGGTGATTCCAAAGTGGTTATTTGATGAATATGCACATGTTTCTATCGGCAGGCATTGAAGGATGTGGGAAAAATTCCCCATCATTTCATCCCCCTGTCTCGTGAAAGCTTACTCAAGAAATAGATTCATATAATCATTTGCTCCATCGTTTTTCTTTTCTTTCACCATGGAGGGTTTCTTGGGCGTGCGAGAGATATTTTATTCAAGAGAGACAAGATCGAGACCCAACCTATTATACTCAGACCTCCTCGGGGACATGCACTAAAAAAAAATGATTAAGAGCAGTCTGCTCTGATACCACTGATCCAAATTATTTTCGGCAGGAAATGAGAGTGGAGATATAATAAAGAAATGTACAGAGACATCTCAGATATAGAATAATATAACATAAATGTATCAGAGATGCAAACATAAACACAAAGATACAGTAATACATAATTTTCTATTAATGAGCGAAAATGTACAAAGACTGTAAAAATATAGAGTGAAAGACTCGTTAGAATGGTGGAAGCTTATCTCTGAGAAGAGATGTGTCTGCTACTCGCATTCACAAGAAGATAATTTTACAATGAGGCTACAAAGGCCTTTTTATCGTAAATAAAATCCAAAACCCTAATCCCGGAAGAGGAAAATCCAACAGTTTTGTGGACCCCGTTTTGGGTAGTTTTGTGTATCAACTTCTCAGGGGCGTAACTTTGGCATATGATCTCCATTTGGGGTGCACGATAGCTCATTGGAAAGGTATCATCAAGGAGATTAATTTTGGGGGCTCAATCAAAGCCTCTCGATATGTTTGAGAAGATTTAACCTGGAAAACCTTCATTTGGGCCCTCAAAATGGCCCCGGAAGTTAAAAACTGCTAAAAATAGTAAATTACCAAAATTAATAGAAAAATTGTTTTGATCCAGTTGCAAAAAGGTGAGTGGCCATTGATATCCACCTAGATAATATGAAGAGTATATAGATAACAATGAAATATCTCTCAGATCCCTCTTTGCAATTGTACATAACATGGAAATAAAACAACACGAGTGCAATACCCCAAGGACGTGCCCCAGTTATATTATGAAATGTAATCATGTTTTGTAGGCTAGTGAGATGAGTGTTGAGAAGCTGGTGGGATTATGTTTTTATTAGGCCAGAGATCCTAAGTGTTAAAGGCCAGAAGCTTGTTTTTGTATATGTAATTATGCAGAACATTAATAAAGATTAAACATCGTTGCGTGCAGATCGACCATGAAGAAAGAGTGATGGAGGACTAAGATTCTAGAGGGTGGGTAAGGGAAAAGGGGCTGAAGGGTTGGAAAGAGGGGCTAATCTTAGGGGCTTAAGTCCTTGAGAATAATAGTTTATTATTATTCCAAAGCTGTGTGAAAGACATGTTTTTATCGTAAATCTTGGGAAAGGCAATGTGTGCCAAAGTGAACGAATGTAGCTTCAGGAAGACAAGTGTTAACCTAGGAACATGCAGTTAAAATATGAAACATCAGCTTAGTTGGGGGTTCATTCTGCCAGTTTTACCGATCCTCCTTCTGAAACGGTGAGATCTCTGTGATCGACCTCTGTGTTTTCTTTCCCCGCACCTTGAAACCAGTGGGAAAAACCCGTGGACTGATCCTTCATCTGAACCATTTTGCCTCTATGTGGAACCTTGACACAACCATGCATTCCTTAAAACTAGAACCATGAAGCCGACCGGTGTATTCCCTTGAATTTCATCTGGTATCTGCATTTGGCCTCCATCATCGACCTCTACACAATTTTATAGTCACACATCCTAAAACCACAAATCTATGAGTCGTTCTGTGTTTTCTGAGTAACCCAACACTTGGGTAATCACCTTAGTTGTGTCATGTTTTAGCGTGGGATGTTTCCTCCTGCGGTGCCATGCCCATCTGTTGTTGCTACTTTAATCCCTGTGTGAATGGGTGTTGAACCATTGCTATTGTCCTCACTTGGGTGGACCTGAGTCGAGGAATGTGATGAAGAAGTGGGTTATTAGGCTCGTGGTAGAAGAGGTAGGTTGTCGGGCTTGTGAGAAACTCTCTCCAGGTGAGAAAGTCTGCTAGCAACTGGTTTTCTCCCAAAGAGAGTCCGGCACCAACTCTAGAGATTTGATAATTCTTGATCTAGCCTATTGTTGAGACCCAGAGAGGGAGGTGAAGCAATCGATGGACTGTTCTTATGAAGGTGTATACTCCCAGGTGGAATAGGCATGTGGGGAATGAGAGTCCATGAGTAGTGGGCATAAGAAGGCTCTTGGAAAGAATCCTTCTGGTTGCATTGTGAAGTTTTCCTGTAACCTCAGCCTAGTCTAGGATTCCCTTGCCTTGGGTCGAGCTTATTCCCACCTCGGGGGTGACACACTGCTGAACTTGATGAGCAGCGTGGTCTAAGGATGGGAGGTTCATGGAAGGTCTGCATGTAGTTGGTGGAATTACTCTAGTTTAAAGATAAGTATTAATTATGTACTTAATTTATATGTGATGCATGTATGTGTCTTTGAAATGTTATCATGTATTCTGTTGCAAGTATGAATTACAGTTGTTTTCCATTAATTCTGTATGTTAGTGGTAATTCTGTGGTTACTTTGTATTGTTTGGTTAAATTTCATTAAATATGCATGTTATATATATATGTATGTGAATGTTCCACGTAGTAGCATTGCCTGAGAGTGGGGTTGATGGCCAGGGATGTTACAATATGGTATTAGAGCATGGTTTCAATGCTGAGCCTGGATGGGCCGGATAATTGGTCTTTGGACCCAAGGTTTTGAGTGGAAATGGTGTTCGGGGGAACTAATTTCAAACCTTAGAATGTTTTGAGTACCAAGTGCTTACTTGGCTGTGTTACGAAGCTTAGGAGGAGTACCAGTAGAATAAAACCGCAACCGACATTGTATTTGAGCATAGAGAGAGAGAGAGCTCAACACTTGGGATATTAGAGCCGTAGGATCTATTTGGAAGGAGAGGAAAAAACTTTATGACTGTCAGATCAGGAGAAAGTGCAGAAAGGGTAACCTGGAAGCACTTCGGACTTCGCAACATTGTTGAAACTGAATGAAAAGGTAAGAGAAAGGATGAAGCCTGAAGCTCCAAAGTCCGAAAGAGATCTACACCGTAGATCGTAGGAAAAGAGCCTGACCATTAGATCTGTATCCAGTAGGGCAAAGGGAAGTCACTTTGGAGGATTTCAAGTGTGGAGTGTGACAAACTCCCGAAGTCCCAAAGGTTGAAGTAGATCACAACGGTTCATTGCAAAAGACATGCATCAAGAGATCGTGTACTTTGAGTGGAAGTAATTAGGGAGGAGGCAAGTTATGAAATTTTGAAACTCCTAAATCCCGAAGTGCCGAAGTCAGTCATATTCGTTGATCATGAAGGAGGACACGAGTTGGTGGATCATGAACTTCAGGAGAAAGCACTCCAGGAAAAAATGAGCATAGAGGAGTTGAGACTCTCGAAGTCCGAATCTCCAAAGCCCGAAGAGTCGAAGTTCTGAGTCATGATGATGTCAATTGTAGGTAACTTGGATGCATGGGTTGTGTGCCAAGTGTAAGTGGATTCTGCACCATGGAAGGTTGAGATGGCATTAGGAATGTGATGAGTGTCACCCATATGAATGGGCCACGTATCAGTCACTAGTATTCCACCATGTGGGATCCTGTATGAGAAGGGTTAGTGGGGCCCAAGGTTACATAACGTAGTTAAAGGTTGGAGGACCCATAGTGAAGTTGATCATGATACATCAAGATCAATGGTTAGGAAGCATTACAGGGACCCAAGTTGCATGAAAGCTAATTCTCCAAGGAGGTTCCACAATCCAAACCATGGTTTCACTGAGGGGTTACGTGTCAGCATCAGAAGAATTGTTGGATGAAAGGCGGGTTTCTCCAAACCACTATTGCATACCCCCACAATTGGAAAATTTTAAGTGATGTCACATAATGACATCACCAAAGGTGACTGGGAATGTTTAGAGATTAACAATTCAGATGTGCGGATGCAAGATCCTCCGAAGCTTGGAAGTTCCAAAGACTCGATGATCCGGATTTATGAAGGAACAAAATGTAAGAAGCAAATAATAGAGTATGTACAATAGTATTGCAGAGAACACAGTGATACAGTAAAAACACACACTTCTATTAATTAATGAAATAGAGAAACTGTAAAACTGTTGAACAATACATAGCTAGAATGGTGGTAGCATATCCCTGATAAGAGATGTCGTGGCTATGCTCATCCGTGACCAATATGATTACAAAAAGAGGTCGAAAGGACTTATTTATTAAAAGAAGGAAGGTAAAAACCAAAAACCTAACCCTAGAAGATGAAACGCCAAAAGTCAAGTGGGCCCTGTTTGGGTAAGTTAGTCCATCAACTTTCTGGAGTCATAACTATTGTATACGATCTCCGTTTGGGGTGAACGATAGCTCGTTGGAAAGATCTATCCGAGGCCTACAAATAACATCGTAGATGCTATTTTGTGTGAGCAACATACCCAAAAAAACATTGTTTAGGTCCTCGAAATGGCCCTAGAAGTTCAGGACCCGAAAAAACTGCTAAAAATAGTAAATTACCAAAAATGCCAGAAAACTATTTTGAGCCAGATGGAAAGGTGGGCGGCCACTGATACCCATATGGATCATTCCTCCCCCCTTAAGACGCAATGGTCCCCATTGCGTCAAGTGCCAGGATAAGATGGGGGAATTTCAGCTGAATTTGGCTCCGGGTGAGCCACTTGCCCTGATGCAGGAACTGCCCAGCCTTCATGACTTGATAGAGCTGGACACATTGCTAGTGAGTGCCCTTGACCTAGGAATCCATAATCCGATCAACTGTTGCCTTCTCCAAATAGTCAGGGTTGAGTTCTATTGTTGCCAACTGCTCGACCATTTCTGAGGTGTCCAACAATGGTGGAAAATAGGGGCGAAGGAGCTCAACATTGAATACAGGGTGCAAGCCAAGAAATGGAGGGATGGTTAATTCAAAAGAATTATCCCCGATAGCCTTGGTGATAGTATATGGCCCATCACGAAGTGGGTGTAGCTTGCGATGACGTCCCATGAGTCTTTCTTTCTACAAATGCAACCAAACCTTATCACCCACCTGGTATGTGTGTGGCACCCGATGTTGGTCATGATGCTACTTGTACTTGGCATTGACTTTTTCCAGAATGTCATGGAATTGTTGGTGAATGTCTTGGATCCGTTCCACAAATTTGGTAGCTTTCTCAACCTCAGTTTGAGCCCGACAAGATGTTTCCTGTGTTGAGAAAAATGGTAGGGCTATATCGATGGGGGCCAATGGTTGAAACCCCGTGCATGCTTGAAAAGGGATATGACTGGTAGAGCTATGAAGGGCTCTGTTGTAGCTATGTTGAACATACGACAGGTTCTTATCCCATGTACGGGGGTGTTTAGAATTATACATCCATAGGATATGCATAATCATGCAATTCACTACTTATGTCTGCCCATCAGTTTGGGGATGGAAGGCTGTCGACTATGTGAGCTTGGTATCCATAAGTGACCAGAGGCTGGACCAAAATGTGTTGAGGAACCTGCTATCATGATCTGAAATGATAGTCTGGGTTAGCCCAAAATGTACCTAGATGCGTTCAAAGAAGAGTTTAGCAGTGGCTTCGGCAGAGATACTTTTCTTGCAGGCGGATAGAATGGCCAATTTAGAGAAGCGATCCACGACCACAAACACACAGTCATTCCCATTCTTGGTTGGAGGCAGTCCTGACATGTAATCCATGGAGATAGATTCCCAAGGCCCATTGGGAACAAGAAGAGGGTATACAACCCTTGCTTCTTAATGGATGGTTTGGCGATGGCACAGGCAGTGCAGGATATGATATACTTTCTAACATCTTGTCGGAGCTTTGGCCAATAAAAATACTTCTACAACACTGCTATTTTCTTTTTGGTGCCAAAGTGCCCTGTGACCTAACTATAATGTGCTTCCCAGATCAGCTTCACGCGCTCGCTTTAAGGAACACAGAGGTGGCCTAGGTGGCATAATAGTCCATCCTGGAGATGAAAATTTAGTCACTGTAGTGTCTGCACAAACTGCTCGATAGGTGGCCGAGAAGTCAGGATCACTGTCATATAAGTGAGACCACCTATAGGTTTCATGGCCACAAGAGTTAAGCACTGTGGTGAGTGCAGCCACAGGTGGTCGACTGAGGCAATCAACGACATGGTTGGTGCTGCCCTTCTTATATTTTATGTTCAGGTGAAATTGTTGCAGGTATGCGGACCACTTTTGGTGGCGGTCATTTTGCAATTTCCCTTGTGTTTGGACAAACTACAAGGGCTTGTGGTCAGTGTGAATAACTGTCTCTTTGCCTAAGATGTAATTCTTCCATTGTCGACAAACATGGACAATGGAGTACATTTCCTTGTCATAGGTGGGGTACTTTCAAACTGTATCTGAAAGTGTCTCACTGTGATATGCCACTGGATGGCCATGCTGAGTGAGGACTACGCCAACAACATAATCTGAAGCATCTGTCTCAATTTCAAAAGTTTGTTGTAGATCCAGGAGAGTAAGGATGGGCGTTGAACACAAGCGCTGCTTAAGTTCCTCAAATGATTGTTGCTGAGTAGGGGACCAAAAGAATTTGTCTTTAGACCCACCTTTGGTCACGTTGCTAAGGGCCCAAGCAATGTTAGAGAACCCCAACACGAACCTGCGATAAAAGTTGGCCAACCCTAGGAAGCTGCGGAGCTCTATAATGGTCCTTGGGGTCGTCCAGTCGTGAATGAATTGGATCTTGGACGGATCCACATGCACACCTTGTTCATTCACAATGTATCCCAAATACTGAATTTCCTTCATCCCAAATGAGCATTTTTCGAGATTGGCATATAACTTGTGCTGTCACAGGGTGCAAAGGACTTCCTCAATATGTTGTAAGTGGTCTTCCCATGTTCTGCTGAAGATGAGGATATCATCGAGATAGACGACCACAAAAGAATTGGTGAATGGTCACAGTATGTCATCCATCATCCTCATGAAGGTTGCCGGAGTGTTAGTTAAGCCAAAGGCATGACCAACCACTCAAAAAGGCCTTCCCGAGACTTGAAGGTACTCTTCCAGACATTAGTCGCCTCAATTGGGACCTGGTGATAACCAAACTTCAGATCAATCTTGCTGAAATACTTGGTGCCCTTTAGTTGATCAAGGAGATCATCGATTTGAGGGATAGGATGCTGATTCCGAAGTGTGATTTTGTTTAAAGCTCTGTAATCAATATAGAGTCGCCAAGTCCCGTCCTTTTTCTGTACTAGGACAATCGGGCTCCCGCAAGGTGAGGAGCTTGGTTGAATATCCCCCTTTTGGAGTAATTCCTCGATCTGGCACTTGATCTCTTCGTTTTCCATGAGGGAACGTCTGTAAACTAGCCCATTCGGCACAGGTACCCTGGGTATCAAGTCAATGGAATTTTTGACCTGACAATGGAGCGGCACTCCGGCAGGGGATGTGAAGATGTCCTGGTATGATTCCATGATCTTGTCTACTTCTCTGTGTTGTGCAGAGTGATCCTTTGTAAAGGCGATAAATGTGGCTGCAATCTTTCATTTCCTTTCTGGACGAATCATCAGGAGGATGAATTTTCCGGTCTGGGAAATCACCTTCTTGCACTATTTAGCTGTGATGAGAGAGAATGTGGTAGTGGGAACTACCTATGGTATCCGGTAGCATTGTTTTCTCAAAGTAACAATGACATTATGGGGCCTGGATTCATACACAGCATGGCGTTTCCACATATATGGTTTTCCTAAAAGAACATCAGAAACTTCAAGTGGAACAACATCACACATTACCTCATCTTTGAAGGGTTTGATGCCGTACAGTAGGTGACACTACTGGCTAACACGGATGTCTCACCCTGAAGTGAGACACCCAATGTTTTATGGTTGCATATGCGGTAATGTTGGCAGGTTCAACCGCTTGATGACCTCTACTAAAATCAGGTTCTTCTGGTTTCCACTGTCAACAATGAAATGTAATGGCTTCGCTTGTACCCACATCTATGAGTGAAGAGGTGCTCCCCTTCTTCTGTCTCCTCTGGATCGTTGGGTTGGATCTTTGTGGTGGCAATGGTGACGTAGGGTTTTGCTTCAATGATCTTCCTTCCATGATCTGTCTCTGATTCTGATTCAGATCCTGGATCTAACTAGGGCGCTTTCATCTCGGTAAGTAGTGATTGTTTCGTATGCCACTCATCGGTGTTGTGCGTCGGACTCTTATGGAGCTCACACCATTTTTCAGTGTCTTTCTTTTTATTCCAATTACCCTTCCTCGCCTGTGGCTTAGGCTGGTTTTTTGAGGGTTGGATATCTTTGCTATGTACTTTGTTCTGCAAACTAGGGTTTCCCTTACCCTACTTCTGGTTTGTCGAACCAAACTCCCGCTTGTTCTTCTGATTTAATTTTTGCTTGATTTTCAAAGCATACCGATAGGCGGCACCCAATGACAAGATGTCCAAGAATTCCATCTCGATACAGATGTACCGATGCAGGCCACTGCAATATTTCAGAACCAGGTGCCACTCGAAGTCTTTGATGCCGAGCTTCATGCGCAGGGAATGGAAGTTGTTTGTGTACTCTGTCACTGCTTGGTCCCTTTCTTGTCGTAGAGTTGCCCATTTTGTGTATTGGTCGTCATAGTTCCCCATAGGGAAGTATTGCTCCTTGAGGGCATCAACGAAGGATGCCCATGTGGGTTCTGTCCCAAACAACGTGGGTTCATTACCCTCTTTTTCCTCTTTCTGTTCGCAGAGGGTTTCCCACCAATCCTTGACATGGGGGACCTCCTTAAGAAGTGAAAATGTAATCTTTTCTCTGTTGGAAAAGTTATGGACCGAGAAGTAACCCTCGAGTTGATTCAACCATTTTTCCAGAGCATCTGCATATATTTGACCTTCAAATAAGGGAATATCAAAATTAACTTGTACCTTGAAAGGGTTTGGTCCTCCAAACTGATTTTTGGTCGAGGTTCCTTCCATGGCGGTCGACAATCGTCGAAGAATTTGCACAAAATTGTCCATCATCTCGTTTCGCTGTCGCGCGAGAGCCTCCTTGAGCAACATCTTGATAGGATCTCCTGCTCCGTCATCTCATTTTTCCTCCGCCATGGGAGTTTTTTTTCACTAGAGAGGGGTTTCTCTCTCGAGCTGAACTAATTCGAGACCCAACTCCTTATATCCTGACCTCGTCGGTGACATGCAAAAAAAAATGACAAAAGAGAAGTTTGCTTTGATACCACTGATCCAGATTTATGCAGGAACGAAATGTAAGAAGAAAATAATAGAGTATGCACAATAGTATTGCAGAGAACACAGTGATACAGTAAACACACACACTTCTATTAATTAATGAAATAGAGAAGCTGTAAAACTTTTGAACAATACATAGCTACAATGGTGGTAGCATATCTCTGATAAGAGATGTGGCAGCTACGCTCATCCATGATCAAGCTGATTACAAAAAGAAGCCGAAAGGCCTTATTTATCAAAATCAGGAAGGTAGAAACCAAAAACCTAACCCTAGAAGATGAAACGTCAAAAGTCAAGTGGGCCCTGTTTGGGTAAGTTAGTCCATCAACTTCCCAGAGTCATAACTATTGCATACGATCTCCGTTTGGGGTGCACGATAGCTCATTAGAAAGATCTATCCGAGGCCTACAACACTCGAGATAAAATAGCATTGTAGATGATATTTTGCGAGAGCAACATACCCAAAAAAACATCATTTAGGGCCTCAAAATGGCCCCAGAAGTTCAGGACCCGAAAAAACTGCTAAAAATAGTAAATTACCAGAAATTCCAGAAAACTGTTTTGAGCTAGATGGAAGGGTGGGTGGCCACCGATACCCATATGGATCACCTGAAGTCCTGAAACTCAGACACCTGAGGTTCCATAGTGAGTGTTAGTCATCAAATGCTAGGTAGACATGGACTGTTGATCCACTCTACTTTGTGATTTCAGTAACTTTGAACTCCGAGATATTGTTGTTTTGTGCCTTGAAAATCTTCCAAAGCTGAAGGCCAAAGGCCCGAGTAATTTATTATTGATATAGCGCTTGGTCACGACCCATTGTTGCGTGTGTTGGGGACTGAGAGAAAGGGACTAGTTCCTAAAAACTTCACAGAGCAGAGCCCTGAAAGAAAATGGAGTTTGAAAGTTTTCTTGAAGCAAATTTGTTTATGAATGTTGTGGGATTTGTTAAGGAATGATGACCTGAAAATTTTCGGTTGTCTTCACATTATGTTTGCAGAAGTTTAACGAGTGCCAAAACCAAATAGAGTTGCCACTGAGTGCAAAGAAATGAAGGAGGCACATAATGCTTCCAGTTCAAAGAATGAAGCTAAATGGATGGATGTTCATTTGGGAGTTGAAGGGTCGAGCTCCAATGTGCATGGAGAAGAGATAGATAAGGAAGGGAATATGATGAAAATCATTGAAAGATTGCAAAAATATGCCCAAACTCACCAAGAAGATAGTAGAAATATCATGAAAGATAATGAAAAATAGGGAGAATTCAACTTAAAGTTGATGAAGAGTCTAGAGAGAATAGAAAAGAAGTTGGACAAGGAGAGAGACTCGAGGAAAACATGGAGTCACTAGACTTCTGAGGGAAGAATATCATGGAGTGTTGGTAGAGACCATCATCACTCCCAAGGCCACTCCAAGAGGAGGGCACATAGTAGTTCAATCTCATCTTCTACCAGAAAGCATAGGAGATATGGAGTGGATGAATTGAAGGGGGAAATGAACAAGATTAAGCCTCCTACATTTGATGGAGAACAGGAGGAGGAAGATGCTGAAACATGGTTGCTTGGCATGGGGAAATATTTCCAACTGCAAAATTATTCCTCTCATGTAGAAGGAAGAATTGGGATGTATCAACTGAAAGGAAAAGCATCCATGTGGTGGGATCATCTTGTGTAGGTGCAACACATTAGAGAGAAAGATATCACTTTGAAATAATTCAAGAAATATTTCAAGAATAAATACTTGACTAAAAGATACTATGACATAAAGATGAAATAGTTCTTTGAACTCAAGATGGGCAGCATGACCATTGATGAATAGGAATGAAGGTTTTTGGAATTGTTGAAGTATGTTTCGTTCATCAAATATGAGAATGTCAAGATTCAAATGTATCTATGTGGACTTCCACCTTCCATTGGTGAAAAGATCCAGTATGATGACCCTAAGACTATGGAAGAAACTATAAGAAGAGCAAAATGCTTATGTGAACAACAAAGAGAAAAGCCTACTTTTCAGAAGGCTTGGGATGACTAGAAGAAGTTCAAGAAAGAGAAGAGGCGAAAGGTAAACAAAGCTCCCTTTTTCAGAAAAAAATCCTCAAGGAAATCCATCATTTAGAGAGCCGAGAATGTCTGACATAGGGGAACACAGGACAAGGTAGATGCCCATTCAATTTTGGGGCTATCAGGGGAACCAAAAGTACAGAGATTTTCCCCAAAAAAATGGCAAAGTGAGAGCTATCCATAATGTTCAGCAAGCTGAAACAATGGAAGACATGGGTAGTAGAATACCAAGAATCTATGCATCCCTGAATAATAAGCAAGAAAAATATTAGTCGCACATGATTGAAGTGGAAGGTATGATCAACAACCATGCCTTTACTATTTTAATTGATTCACACAGTAGCCATAGTTATATAGATCCTAGAGTGGTATAAAGTTTTCAATTGTCGAGAAGCAAAAATGAAAATTATTGGTTAGTGTAGATGGCTATATAAACCAAGAGGAAAGTTATTGCATTAGTTAAGTCTTGTCCATTGGACATGAATGGACTGAGCACAAAGGCTGAATTGAACATTTTGCCTTTAGGTTCTTATGATTGTCTAGTAGGGATGGACTGGTTGGACCAACACCATGCCATCCTGGACTGTCGTAACAAGGAATTCACTTTCTTGGATGAGGAAGGAAATAGGAAAATAGTCCAAGGAATTCCCAGAGTTGTTGCTATCAGAGAAATATCAACAATGAAGCTAAAGAAGTGCTACAGGAAAGGCTGTCAATTATTTGTAGCCCATGTAGAGGAAGCATCTAAGGATGAAGTCTCAAATATTGGAGATCATGCGGTACTAAAAGAGTTTGAATATGTATTCTAGGAGGTACCAGGACTACCCCCGAAAAGGGATATTGACTTTTCTGTAAAATTGATGCCTGGAGAATCTCCATTATCAAAAGCTCCTCACAGAATGAGTACGCCAGAGATGAAAGAGATGCAATTACAAATTGAAGAGCTTATGAGGAAGGGTTTTATATGCCCAAGTGATCCAGGTGGATATCAGTGGCCACCCACCTTTTCCAAATGGTTCAAAATGACTTTCTGGCAATTTTGGCAATTTACTATTTTTAGCAGTTTTTTTCGGGTCCTAAACTTCTAGGGCCATTTTAAGGCCCCAAACAATGTTTTTTTGGGTATGTTGCTCTCGCAAAATATCATATATGTTTCTATTTTTTCTCGAGCATTGTAGGCCTCGGATAGATCTTTCCAACGAGCTATCACACGCCTAAAACAAAGATCGTATGCAAAAGTTGACCCCGGGAAGTAGATGTACTCACTTACCCAAACGGGGCCCACATGACTTTTGGCGCTTCATCTCCCAGGGTTAGGTTTTTGGATGTCTAGGACTTTTGGCATTCCTGTTTATTGTAAAAAGGCCTTTAGAGCCTCATTGTAATCATCTTCTTGCGAATGCGAGTAGCCGTCACATCTCTTCTCAGAGATAAGATGTCACCATTCTAGCGAGTCTTTCACTCTGTACATTTCTTTGATTAATAGAAATGGTGTATTACTGTATATATGTGTTTATGGTTGCATCTATGATACATTTCTATTATATTATTGAATATCTACAATATCTCTATGCATTTATTTATTATATCTCCGCTCTCATTTCGTGCTGAAAATAATCCGGATCAGTGGTATCAGAGTAGGCTGCTCTTGATCGTTTTTTCAGTGCATGTCCCTGACGAGGTCCGAGTATAGAAATTTCGATCTAGAGCTTGTCTCTCTTGAATACAATCACTCTCACACACCCAATAAACCCTCAATGGTGGAAGAAAAGAAAAACGACGGAGCAGATGATCCTATCAATCTATTGCTTGAGCAAGCTCTCACGCGACAGAGGGACGAAATGATGGAGAATTTTTCCCACATCCTTCAACGCCTGCCGATAGCATCAGATGCATCTTCATCAAGCGACCACTTTGATGGCACCTCACCTTTCAAGGTACAAGTTAACTTTGATATCCCTGTATTTGAAGGACAAATAGATGCAGAAGCCCTATAAAAATGGTTAACTCTGCAAGAAGGTTATTTCTCTGTTCACAATTTTTCTGACAAAGAAAAGATCACCTTCACACTCCTTAAAGCTCTCCCTCATGTCAAACATTTGTGGGAAACTTACTGGGGCTGATCCCACTTGGGATTTTTTTGTGGATGCGGTAAAGGAACAATATTACCCTGTTGGCAACTATGAGGGCCAGTACATGAGGTGGACCACACTGCAGCAAGAGAGGGGCCAAGCAGTTTCAGATTTCACCAATACCTTCCATACCTTATGCACCAAGCTGGGTATCAAAGACTTCAAGAGACATTTGGTTCTGAAATACCGTGGGGCTCTACACAGATACATCTAGACTGAAATGGATTTTCTGGACATCTCATCACTCGATGTTGCTTATCGTTATGCTGTTAAAATTGAGAAGAAATTTAAGCACTAGAAAAAAAAAGAATTTAGGTCTGCAAATCCACAACAACCACCAAAGTATGACAAACACAACCCTAACAAACAGTCTCCCAAAAACCAGTCCAATACATAGGAAAAGAAGGGTCACGGGAAGACAAAAAAGGAAACCAAAAAATGGTGCGATTTCCACAAAATCCCTTGGCACAACACTGATGAATGTGGCTCAAAATAGTCATTGGTGGTCGAGATCAAAGAAAAAGAGCCAAACCCTAATTCAGAATACGATTATGAAAATAATGGTAAAGGATAGATCATTGACGCAGACCCCACTGTTATTGTCTCAACCGCAACAATTCAACGAGAAGAACCAACAGATCCTGAAGAGGGGGAGCACCTTTTTCATTCACA